>CM021107.1:344192142-344359491 GCA_007115665.2 Sequoiadendron giganteum
TCACCTGTTCCTGCATTCACTTGCACTCAAATTCTCATCAGTAATGACAATCCCCGAATTCATAATAATGCATTCAAATCATTTCATTTGCATTTAAATTTCAATTTAAATAATCATCTAACATAAACATTGAAAATCTCATGATTAATAATTGCAATTAAATAATTGATAAAATCAGTACGTGACATCCTTCCCCTCTTGGAAGAGACATCGTCTCGATGTCTTATTAATCAATCAATAAGCATAGTATCTCAATCAATAAAATGTAGTATCTCAATCATAATGAAATAATAACTAACATCATAGTTCTCAAAACATAAGCATAAACAATTCATAGCAGTATCCACACTATCCAAGTTCACAACATGTGAATAAAAAAAAAATCAGAGTATTAAGTATCTCATGCATTAAGCAAATATTATTCTAAGAAAGCAAATGAGGAAAATGACAATCAATCTTCTTAGAATCCTCCCATGTAGCACTATCCTCAGTATACTGGTCCCACTAGACCTTGTACTGAGTACTATCCCTATTACGCAACTTATTGCTATGCCTGTCTAGGATTTAGATGGGCTCCACTAGCACCACCCCTGGATCATGTACCTGTAATGAATGCCAATCAAGTATATGAGATGCATCAGGATGGTATGGTTTCAATAAAGAAACATGAAATACATTATGGAGTCGAGCTAGAGCAAGTGGTAATGCTATTCTATAAGCAACTAGATTAATGACTTCCAGCACATCAAAGGGTCCCAGAAATCTCGGAGCCAACTTTCATGATTTCCCAAATGAGATAGAGCTCTTATGGGGCTTAACCCTCAAAAAGAATTTATCTCCCGCAACAAACTATTTGAAAGTCCTATTTCTATCAACATAGATCTTCTATCTATCGGATGCCTCCTTCAACCTACTCTTGATCAACTTCATTTTCTCATCCATTTCCTTGAGTATATCCAGACCAATGATGATCCTATCTTCCATCCTATCCCAACTGATGGGTGTGCGACACTTTCGTCCATAAAGTGCCTCAAAAGGTGTCATACCCAATGATGCATGGAATAATTTATTGTAAACAAACTCAACCAATGACAAATATTCCTCCCACTTGTACTGTTGATCCATGCAGTACATCCTTAGTAGATCCTCAACAACCTGATTGACTCTTTCTTTTTGGCCATCAATTTGTGGGTGATATGCAGAACTAAAATTCAATTTAGTTCCTAAAGTTGCATTCAGTGTTGTCCAAAACCTAGATGTCATCCAAGTATCCCTATATGATATGATGGTCTTTGGTACACCATGCAATCAGAATATCTCTTGCACAAATTTATTTGCAAGTGTCAATGATCCATCTTTCAGACTCCTAGGTATGAGATGTGAAACCTTCATTAGCTTATCAATAACTACTAAGATGGTATCATGCCTATTCCTGCTCAAAGGTAATCCTTGGATAAAATCCATACTAATTACTTGCCACTTATACTCAAGTATATCGTGGGGATACAAAAGTCTTGTTGGATGCACATGTTTAGCTTTGACCCGTTGGCATTTAAAACATCTTGCTACATACTCCATAACATATTTCTTGAGTTTAGGCCAAAAATACAAAGTCTTCAACTCTGCTATCATCTTCATAACTCCTAGATGCCCTGAGTAAGGTGCATCATGTACTTCCTCTAAATCAACCTCCTCAAGTCTCCACCCTTAGGGATATACATCCTCCCCTGATATCTCAAAATACCATCATACTCCATCATATATCCATCAAATCTATGATCTAAAGGATCTGCCTCTAAGGCTAGCTTGACTCTCTCATAATCTCATCTACCGGAAGATGATGCAACACTTGTTGTCTCAAATTTGACCTTGTGATCAGCATAGCAGATACATTTCTTCTCTTGCTAAGAGCATTTCCAACTCTGTTTTCTTTTCCCTTGATATACTCAATACCAAAATCATACTCACTTAGGAACTCAAGCCACCTTCTTTGTCTCGCATTGAGGTTAGGCTGTGTAAAGATGTACTTAAGTCATAAATGATTTATCTTTAGTTCAAATGGTTTCCCTAGGAGGTAATGTTTCCACATCTATAACGCATGAACAATAGCTGCAAGCTCAAGATCATGTGGCGAATAATTAAATTCATATTGTTTCAGTTTTCTAGACTCATATGCAACCACTTTCCCTTGTTGCATCAACACAGTTCCTACACCTTCACCTGAAGCATCTGTAATCACTATGAAGTGTCCATTAGAATTTGGTATAGTCAAAACTGGTGCCAATGCCAACTTCTATTTTAGAAATTGAAAAGCCTCATCGCACTTCTCAGTTCACTCAAATTTCCTTCCTTTCTTCTGAAGAGAAGTAATAGGTGTTGCTATCCTAGAGAATCCTTCCACATATTTCCTGTAATACCCTGAAAGCCCCATGAAACTACGAAATTTAGTAACACTTTGTGGTGTTGGCCATTCCACTATTGCTTCTATCTTCGCAGGATCAACCGAGATTCCCTCAGCATATATGACATGACCCAAGTAGTGAAACTTCTTCTAAAAAAAAGTCCACTTTGAAAACTTACCAAAAAGCTTTCGATCTCTTAGTCGTTGCAAGATTGTCCTCAAGTGCTTCTCATACTCCTCTTCTCTCTTAGAGTAAATCAAAATATCATCTATGAATATAAGCACAAAATCATCTAAACAATCTCTAAAGATGTTGTTCATAAGATTCATGAATTCCGCTGGGGAATTCGTTAGACCAAAAGGTACCATTGTGAACTCGTAATGTCGATACTGAGTTCGGAAAGTTGTCTTTGGAATATCCCCTTGCTTAATCCTTAGCTGGTGGTAACCTGATCTAAGATCAATCTTAGAAAACACTATGGCCCCTTTCATCTAATCAAATAACTCATCTATCCTAGGTAAAGGATACCTATTCTTAATAGTAACCTTGTTCAACATTCTGTAATCAATACACAATCTCAAGGTCCCATCCTTCTTCTTCACAAAGATTACCGGTGCACCCCATGGAGATACACTTGGTCAAATAAATCCTTGCTTCAGCAACTCCTGCAATTGAGCCTTCAGCTCATATAACTCAGTAGTAGTCATTCTGTATGGAGCCTTGGATTGAGACTTAGTTCCAGGTAAAAGTTCAATCGAGAAATCAAATTCTCTCTTTTGTGGTAACTAAGTAAGTTCTTCAGGAAAGATATCCAAGAACTCCTTGAGAACTAGATAGTCCTCTGGACCTTGCTGGACATTACCCAAGTCACTCACCAATATAGCAAATATGGAACATCCTTTATGATGTGCTTTCTTTAGCTGCATGGCTAAGATATGTCGCAACTCAAGAGGCTCTTGAGATCCAAAAATCTCAACTAGATGTCCAAAATCATCAAGACAAATCACAATCTTATCCTCACAGTTCACTATAGCTTTATGCTTAGTTAACCAATTGATCCCTAGGATCACATCATATGACCCCAACGGTGCTACATATAGGTTAACCTGGGTTTGGAAATCAGATAGCTCTAAATCGTTGCAAGATAGACACGAATCTACCCTATTCTCTACTCGGTTTCCATATTGAACCATCCATGCATGTGACATATAACCAGGTCTAATAGGTAACTTAGCAACTACTTTAGGATCAATAAAGCATTCAGTAGCTCCTGTATCTATCAAAATGGAAACTGATTGACCAAAAATCTTACCCGTCATCTGAATAGTTTAAGCCTAAAAATTTGCTTGACGGTTGTCAACCGCTGCATGAATCTGGTGTTGCGGTGCTCGCCGATCATTTCCTCCTCGCTGACCTCCTGTACAATGTGTGGAATTGGAGGCATAGTGCTCTCCTTCACAATTGTAACATCCACCTCATGGCCCTGGGTGACCACTTATCCTATTCCTGGTATTAGAGAAGTTGGTGTTATTATTATTCACTTTCTTGTTTCCACCAAAGTTTCCTTTTCCTTTTTCCTGAGAGTTTGTTCCTCTCTTTAGGTTCCTTATCTACTAATTTTTGTTACCCTTCTAGTTATTACTATTTTGGAACTTCCTGTTTCCAATCCAGATTTAAAATTCACATTTTTTCTGTAGTTTTCTACCTGTTGCAACTTTTGTTCCTATTTTATGGCCTTCTGAAAGACCTCATCCATAGTTAATGGATTATGAATATCCACATCAACTCTTATCTGTGGCCTCAATCCTAGGATGAATTTTCAAATATGGAACCGCTCATCCATCTGATACTATGGAATGTACTTCAGGAGATTAGTGAATCTCTCCCAGTACTGAGTTACTGTCAAACCACCCTGTGTCAAATTCTGAAATTCTATCATTTTTATATCAAAGTATAGTTGTGGAAGTCATCTCTTCTTGAAAAGTTGCAAAAATACTTCCCATGTAGTCCCACCTGGTAACAACTTCTTCTCAGTTTTCTCATCATCCCACCAAGTAGCAGCTTCTCCAGTAAGCTGATATGTAGCCCAAATTGCCTTGGTCTTATTAGACATATTCCTGAGCTCAAAATAATTTTCCATTTCAATTACCCAAGATTTAGCTCCATCACCAATGGTCTTACCATCAAACTTGGGCGGGGATACCCTTTTCAATTCTTTTGCCAACTCCCCTTCAATCCTATCTTGAGGATTTGGTAGTTCTTCAACCCTTGGATTTTCATTGGTGGGTTGCTCTTGATTTTGGGGAATTTCGTTCTGAGCGTTTTTTCCTTCTCTCACTCTTCAAACTTCTTGTTCGAGATTATCCATTCTGGTACCTTGCTGATTCAAAAGATTGATAATCTGATCGAACCCGTGATTCTCATTACTTGCAACAACTCCTTTTCCTCTTGAACCCATTATGTATCAACATTTCTGCTGGAGTTGAGAAGATACAACACCATAGAAGCCCAAAGATCTCTGCAAGAAAATAACCTGTTACAAGGAGAAGCAAAGAGAAGCAACAAAAGAAATGCTCAAGAATGTGGAGCAATGTATTCACCTAAAAATGTAAAATGAATAATGATACAAAAGATAGTTTTCAACTACATATAGATGAGAACCCTAAAAAGGAAAACCCTAGGCTTGCACAATAATAATTAATAAAGTAATTAATTATTATGCACCTAATGCTAACTTAAGTGAAAAGAGGTAAAAGGGAACTTTACGTAATTAAACAAATATTGTTTAATTAATAAAGTAAATACCCAATTACTCTAACACCCCCCCTTAAGATAGACATAGGGAGAAGCTAAAACCTAGAAGAAGCTACTGAAAGCAAAAGCAATGGGTCCCGACAACAAGGCCAAATCAGGTACCCATGTACAAAACCAATGCAAACTAAATGAAATGGGGTAAAGGAGAAAACCCAGTGGGAACAAAACTCCTCCCCAAAATAGAATGCAAGGAAGGAATGCAATGCACTAATGAAAGAATGATAGGAGGTGGATAACATGATACCCCCCATAGACAACTTCTATCATATAAATACATGTACAATGGTCTCCATAGGAGAGATAGAAAGAGAGAAGAAGGCCCCCCCACAATGAAGAAACTCCTGTCACAATTGTAGATGCCTGATGTAGAATCCAAAAGGAGATTCTGAAGAAGCAAATGATATTCTTCCCCTTGGGAAGAAACAGATCCATGGACCTGTGTCAAAGAAACCCTGTGAAGAATGATGAACCAATCTGTCTCAAGATGTGTGCCATGATAGGATGCTGAAGAGTCTCACTATCTGAACTGAAACAAATAATTCCAAATCCAAACTGATGTGGAGAATACTGAAATGCAACCTCTGAATGCATGGATAATGGTGGGCGAATAGTGATAACCTGACTGTCAAGGTAGAGGAGATGAATGTCCTCAAAATAATCCGCCAAATCTACAATATAGGACTCAACAAACAAGAAAGATATGTCTGCAACATAAGAGTCCAAAGTAGCTATGTCTGGAAGATGTATGATTACCTGCTGCACTGAATCAAGAACGAAAAGAGATGTTGATGAAGTCTCAGTCTAAAGAGTAGGAATTGTGAGACAAACCTCTGATCCATCGGAACAAGTAAGGGTGTCTAAATACTCAAGCTCCTCTAAAGTATCATGATCAAAGGGTGCATTCTCTCTCCAAGCAATGGGTAAGAGACAATCTGAAGCAGGATCCTCTGGGAATGGAGATAGAATAGGGTTTGCATAGATCTCCCAAAGACGTGTCCAAAGTGGGTGAGGACAATCAATTTCCGATATAACCAACATAGTGTCATGATCAACACTAGACAATATAAGTCCTACTATGTGATTTTTAATAATATCCCATACTAATCTGCCCTCTAAAGTTGCTGGTTTAGGTATGAGATCATACAAATAAAGCAAAATATTAAGCCACCTACAATGTGTAAGTATACCCTTTGCCCATGACTCATAATTACCCCGTTCCAGAAGAACAACTGAAGGGTGAGTAGAAAAACCCATGATAACTCTTCAAATGAAAAATTCAGAGACTAATTATCTCAGCAATGATAAAGCATATCAACATAACCCATCCAATGCAAACAAACCCCATGTAGGAGCCAAGATGACCAAGTAATTGAGAAAAGTGTAAAAACACACAAAGCTGAATAAAAAATACTTGGTAAATATTCTAGTAAAATAGACTATAAATCTGGAAAGATCACTGTAATACCTTTCGAACGCCTATTCGTTTGCACAAAACGGAGTTCGGATGTAAAGGATACGCCCCTTGGAGTGAAAAAACCAAGTTCTGACTTTGACTGGCAAAAAAGATTGCAAAACTGCAAAATCAAGAAAAATTACGAGTACCACTAGAACAGCGTCAAAACCTGCTTTCCGAGGATATCTCGTTTTCAAAAATCCAAGAAAAAATGCCCATTCTATGCCCGATTTAGCGCAAGCTACTCCAATGTGCTAAAAAAAATGTTCACAGCCCTCAAGGGCTAAAGTCTTCGACCCCTGGTCACGTGGACGACCAGGGGGCTGGCGGTTGTAGACTTGTGGTCACCTATGTGACCGAGCGGTGGGGGTTTGAAGCCCACGGGGGCTAGAGGGGCCAACATGGGTCGGCGAGCCCGCGGACAGTGTCGATGAGCTTGGATGGAGTCGGCGGGAGCAGGCCGAGCTGGGTGGGGTGGACCTGGCAGGTTCGGTGGAGCTCGGTGAAGCGAGGTGGAGCTGGGCAGGGAGCTCGGCAGACACAGCCAGGCAGAGCTGTGCGGGACGCAGCCAGCCGCGGCGCAGAGGCGCTGCGCAGCAGTGACGCACAGCGGTATGGATGCCGAGGAGCGGTCGCGGACGAGGGGCGGCCTAAGGCGGCACGAGCGGGCCAAGGGCATGGTATGAATGAATGGGGGCTTAAAATAAAAGTTTAGTTTTTTTTTTTTTTTTTTTTTGCGAATTTTTTTCTAAGGGGGCCGTACGGCCAAACCCTAAAAAAAAATTTGCAACCCTGGTTGACTGTGGCCAAAATCGACAATTTGACGTCGATTTAGGGGTTTTTGGGCGCTACAAATCCAATGGCACTGTTTGTTTGGGCCCAAAGTGAACCTAAAATTCAGAGTATGCTGAATCCACAAGAAGAAACCTTAGAACCCTAGATTTGCTTCCAATGCAAAAATCTCAAAACAAGAACAAGCAAGCTACAAATTGAAGCTCTGATACCATGTTGGAGTTGAGAAGATACAACACCACAGGAGCCCAAAGATCTTTGCAAGCAAATAACCTATTACAAGGAGAAGCAAAGAGAAGCAACAAAGGAAATGCTCAAGAATGTGGAGCAATGTATTCACCTGAAAATGTAAAATGAATAATATACAAAAGATAGTTTTCAACTACATATAGATGAAAACCCTAAAAAGGAAAACCCTAGGCTTGCACAATAATAATTAATAAAGTAATTAATTATTATGCACCTAATGTTAGCTTAAGTGAAAAGAGGTAAAAGGGAACTTTACGTAATTAAACAAATATTGTTTAATTAATAAAGTAAATACCCAATTACTCTAAAAATTTCCTGCATCAAGGAATGTTTATTTAGCGTAATGGACAAAGGACCCTAGTGTTCAAACCTAGGGCTCTGATACCAAATGTAAAGAGAAAAACTCTTTAATTCCAAATAATCTATAATTACATTAATAAATTCATTTCAATTCCATAAAATATCGTAACTCCATTCAATTAAATTTTTTAATCCAAAGATTCCAAATATCGACTTAAAGTCTACAATAAGATTCATAATACTTCCAATTGATTTCAAATACGTGTCATCTTACATGACATTTAATAATACACAAACATTGTAAAAGAAATTTACAATTCAAGACTTAGGCATTCTGTCGCCTTAAGTTCTACAATAATCATACTAGAATAAAACATAATAGATAGATGAAGAAATCTTCATTTGATCTTCAATCCAATTGCTTATCTTCAAACATGAAGATGAGAACAAGGTTCAGGTGCTTTTTCCGCCCAACCTGAAACCTTATGCTTCCCCAGAATTCCTTAGTCATTCAAAGAATACCCGACCCTGCACAAATCGCTTAGCAAAAAGAAGTCGACAAGTAAGATGGAATCTGATGCGTGCCAAGTATAACTAGTAAATCCACAAGCATTTTCATTTTTTTAATTCATTTAAGAAACAAAAAAGTTTGATACTAGGATATGGTAGAGAGTTATTTACATTCCATCTATTTCAATGGTCCTTAAGTTACTTGGCCAAGTAAAATGTCATGCACGACAAATAATAGTAGTTTTGGAAAATCAAAACTACGCTCTCTATAAACCCATATTCGGCACCCGTCCCGGGAGGTAACTTTCCAAACACATGACATGCACATTCAATTTTAAGCATGCATGGTTCCATTCAAAAATTAAGATTTATCTTTCCCAACACATGTCATGCACATTTAATTATCAAGCATACATGGTTTTAATGCAATAATCTCATAAATTTACATCGTAAATAACATTATGTTCATATTCGAAATAAATAAAAGAAGGTGTATCACACGCATGTAACTAAGTACATATCAAACAAGAATCAATGAGCACACATTCTTTTGGTTCATTTACTCAAAAAATTCATCTACATTTCCATATAATTCTCTTCTAATTCGTTTCATTTCAAATTTATTATATTTTTAATTTTACTTTCTTTTCTTTTTTGTTTTTCATATTTCCATTAAAATATTATCTTTGCAAAAACATAAAACCTCATATTTAATTCTGTTTCGTAGGCAATTTTAGAATCATTCCTAGAGATTTATCAAATTTAACTCTTACTTTTCAAGCATATTTAAATATACAAAAGTATTTTATCTTATCATTCTGAAAACATCCAACAATTTTATTTTGTGATATTTTAATAACTTCATGTTCTTTTCTTGCAATTTCCAATTTTCTGTCTGTACAGTTAACAAATATAGTTTTCCATTGGAGGTTTTCTGAATCTAAAAAAATATAGTTTTTTGTGCAAATCTTTAAATATTTTAAAACAAAATTCTCTAAATAAGAATTCTATTGTTTCTTAATAGTTTTATGTTCAAGTTCGTTCTTTCTCTCCATATGTATTACAGTTTGGTGTATAAACTTTCTCCTAAATTTGATTAAAACAGTATTATGTTTCCTTTTGATAAAATTAAAGAACAAAAGAAAAAGATTTAAACTCAGATATTAATTGATTGTGAATTTGGTAAATAATGTTTTCATTGAATCTACCTATCAATCTCCTACAACTGTGTGTTTTCCTAAATCTGGAGATGAATCTTGATCTTCTGTGATTTCTGTGAGTATTTTATCTTCCAAGCTCTCTGCAACGTAGACCTCTGTCTATTTTTCCCCTGTTGTTCTTGTGATCTTCTATTTATGTTTGTGTTTGTACACCTCTTCTTGTACTTGCACATGCATTACATGCATCAAAATTTCTTCTTTTTCCCAAATCCCTTAGTCTCCTCTCCAATTCTATCCAGGCCTTTTCCTTCTACTCGCGCTTGAGGTAAATTTCCAATATTTTTTAAAATTCCCTCCTCCTTTCAGTTGTGCACATCACAAGTTCTCCTCTGTGCTGGTCGTGCCTTCCTCTCTTCTAATCCTTCCCTTTCTGCCTGTACCTCCTTTCTTCTTGCCCGAGTCCTCCTTACTTCCTTACTCGCCTGTGATGGAAGTAGCTTTTTTTTCTCTTATCATTCCTCCCTTCTAGCCGCGTGTCCCTCTCCTTCCCTTGCGCATGAGATAAGAATTTTTTGTTCTCCCTTCACTTGGTTCTTTTGGTCGTACCTTGACTCTTCTCTTCCTCTGGCCGCCTCTCCTCTAAACTACTTCCACATGCGCATGGAAGATCAACAGAATAAAAACCAACTCTATTTTTTTTATGCTTTTCTCTCCCTCTTCTCCAAAAAAGGATTTTTTCTTCCCTCCCTATTCATGCGAATGGTGAAGTCTTCAATAGATTTCGATCCACAATATGTGCCAAATTTCCACCAGTGATGGTCATAACTCCCAGTTCTAATCTCTTCGATTGCATGCGAAAATTGATTGAGAGGTAATTGTTTTCAAATTGTTTACTACTGTTCTCAATTCAATCCATTTTAAAACGTATTGCATTTATTTCAAATTTCCATTAAATAACTAAATTTAATATATAATTATTTATTTAAACATTTATTTCTATTCTCATTTTTAAATCTGTTTTTCCACATAACAACATAATATACTCAAATTGACTAAATTTTCGCAAATAATCAATCTTTCCATTTCAAAACAAACATTATTCATTTTCACATAAATTTGAGCAATCAGATAAACTTAATAAAAATTTCTAAATAATAATCATCACGAAAATAAATTATAATAACTAAGTGGTGTGTGAGATTTCATCATCCTTATTAACGTCTAATGGCTAAAATGACTCTACCTAATCAATGTTCTCGCTTTCATTCTCGTTCACCTGTTCCCGCGTTCACTTGCACTTTAAATCTCATTAGTAATGACAATCCCCAAATTTCATAAAAATGAATTCAAATCATTTCATTTGCATTTAAATTTAAATTTAAATAATCATCTAACATAAACATTGAAAATCTCATGATTAATAATTGCTATTAAATAATTGATAAAATTTGTACGTGACAGGAAGATGGAATAGAAGGCCTTGAAATAGGGGTAGTCATATCCTCTTCCTTCCTTTGTGAGGCAACCTACTCAGCCAAGAGAGCCTTTCGCTAATGCTTGCGCTCATGTGCAAGGCAGTTCCTACGACTCTTAGAACTAGAGGTCGGAGGTTGCGAAGGAACGAAAGGCTCTTGCTCAGCCATTGGGTTTCCTCTACAAATGTTTCCAACAGAGGGATAGACTCTCGCATGGGAGCAGGAGGGATAGGTTTAGAGATAGCAGGGGGAGTCGGCTCCAACTCCTCGGTGGCGGGCCTCTTCCTATTCATAGCTTTAGGAGCAGGGGTGGTAGGAGGCCGCGGAGGTCAGGACACAGAGGGTTCCCCATGGGGGGATTTTTGTCTAGAGTAAAAGTAGTACTAGGGTCTTGGAAGCTTGGTATGGAGATCTGATATCTTTATCTTGGGTCTACGCCAAGCAGGTACCATTAGACTCAATAGATAAAGACCAGGCTTACTCATCCAATTCTCCTCCCAAGAAAGGGGAGTGGGCATGACAACTTGAGAAGGAGAAAGCTTCTCCTTTCCCTTTCAAGAAGAGGAGGCAGCTGGCTGCTTTGCTACGAGAAGGGTCAGTTTCGGTTGTCCCTTGCCTCCAATTTTATACTTCACATAGTTCTTGTAAATTAGGTATGTTCTTGGAGGAAGCAGACCGATTGGAGCGGGCCAAAAGTGATCCAACGAATATCCCCCATGAGACACCATAGGCTGGTATCTAGTGTCATGCACTACATGCATGACACCTTTGTGGGAAAACTTTAAACATTTGTGAATTACAGAGGCGATCCCATTCATGGAAGCTAGCCATGGTACACCTAACTTCACCCTGAACAGGTCTGACTTGAGAATAACATCAAAAACTATGCCTACATTCCTAGGTTCAACTAGGATGGACAGAGTTATCAATCCATAGGGTTTAAGAGCAAGGCCATCATGTGTACGGATGATGAACTTTGTTTTTTCTTATTCCTCCCTTTGCAGGGTGTTCAAAAAAACAGTCTCCTCCATGATAAAATTCACCCTACTCGTGGGGTCGACTAAGACCCCAGTCACAATGTTGTCATTGAGGTGAGCGAGAATGTATAGAGAAGAAGATTTGTCATTTGTTGGTACGTCTTTCGAATTAAATGTTATATTTGGTGAATCAATCAGAAGACGAGGAGAAGAGGCAACAATAACAATGTTAATGTATGCCTCAAGGTGAGTAACATAATCAGAGGAATCGATAATTATGTTAGAAGAATGTGACAGAAATGGGTTCGTGTATATCTATAATTCACTATTAGCTTTTGCCACTGATTTGTTTGTATTTTGTTTGTTCCCACCAAGACAAATAGTACCATCCTCGATGTGATCCTGTATCTCATGATGCAGGCGCATGCAATGTTTGGTATAATGTTTGTTGACTTGATGGTACTAACAATAGGCGTTCGCTACATACCAACTAGGATAAGGTTCCCTAACAGGATTATGACTTGGAAAGTTAACGATCTTATCCTTCAACAACTTTTGTAAGATGGAGGAATAAGATTTTGACAACTTTGTGAATTTTTGGTCACATCTAAGGCCGTTGTTATCCACAACGGCTACTACATTCACAATGAATTTTCCTTTTCCATAGATTGATACGATGGACTTCCCTTCAGGATGAGAGCATGAGGAAGGTCCCCCGAATTTAACCACCATCTATTGATACTCCCGTAAGGCCACACATAAATGTGTGAAAGAAGGGTATTTCATAAGGGAAAACTTCTCTTGCCAAGGCCTTTGTAAGTTCCCTATGAACACCTTCTGCACATCGGAGTCCAGTAATGGGTATGATATTTGTGAAAAAGAGCTCTTGATAACGTGCTATGAAATCAATAATCTTCTCATTATCCCCTTGTTTACATTGGACAAGGTAAAAGAAGGTCATCTTAGGTCTGATGTTGGCTTGAAATTGTTGTAGGAACTGGTTCACAAGCTGATCAAATGAAAAGATGGAATTGTTGGGCAAGGAACAGTACCACTCAAGTGCTATGTCCTTGAGAGATCAAGGGAATAGTTTGGCCATCAATGCATCATGATGGAAGAAATTAGTACACAAGGCATTAAAGGCAGACACATGTGTTTGTGGGTCCCCTTTGCCACTGTATTTCTCAAATTTAGGAATCTCCATCCCTTGTGGAAAAAGAGTGTTCGGGATAGCTATCGACAATGAGTTATGTTGGAAGAAGGGCTAGAAGATAGGTTGGGCAGAATCTAGGGCAAGGTTCGCCAGCTAGTTCTGCATCTTCCCCATATTCTAAAGAAGGGTATTGAAAATCGAGTTGTTAGAAGATATAGGACCAGTACACCCACCACTAGAGCCACCACCAAAACTGTCGCTGTGACTACCAACATGGCCTCCGTCGGAGCCACTACCACTACCATGACCTCCATCAGAACCACTTCAGCCAGTGCCACCTCCACGACCAAAGCATCCACCAATGATCCCGCCAAATCCCCTACCACCAGGGGAAACAAGAGGGGGGAGGTGGAAAACCAGGGGGTTTACGTTTACTCTGATAGTTTCAGAACTTTTAGAGGTAGTAGGGATACTGATTGAAGGGACCGTGTCGACCATGTACACGGGTGTGGGGGGAATCATGTTGGCATATGGCTTATGGAGATTGTTGGCATATGGATTTTGGTGTTGTCATTGATGGCAACCTAAGTCATTAATCTGATCCGTAGTTCAATATTTGTCCATATTGGCAGAAAGAGTAAAGAGTAGAGTATTACCAGAATTAAGAGTGAAGAATAGGGTATCCAGTTAAAGTTGAGTCTTTCGATTAATATGCATTATCAGTTTATCAGTTCGTGTTGTGCATCTCAGGGAAGTTTGTTGGGTATCTGGAATACCTTATTCTTGAGTTTTGTGCTTGTACATCAATCGATGTACGAGTTTGAAGATCTAGTGTATTGATTTTTTGTTTAATAGTGCTAGAAGTCCGACTTAGTGAATATAGTCATTGTGGATGTTTAAGGAGTAATTCTTTAAATGTTTTATGTTCAAACATGTTTATTTAGGTCCTCACTATGCTTTGGCCGACTGTGGATGGTACGCATTAAGAATCATTTGTGGATTTAGTCGACGGTTGGAAAATATTATATATTTTGTTAAAGCCGACATGAAGATGATATTATCCTTTGATGCAGATATATAAGATCAATTGTTTATATCATTTTTTTATCAAATTATGATAGATGTGAAGTATGTTGATGTGTGATGCAAAATTCAGAAGAGCAGTTATGCGATTTCATTTGCACATATAAGATTTGTGATGTGAGTTGCAACAAAGCAGAGCAGAAGGGTAGAGTATGACAAAAGGTCAAGAAACTAACTGATGAGCTTAACCGAAACTATAATTTGGAATTAGAAGATGCTATTCCTTCAATTAAATTCTTCAAATGGACTTAATCTGAATACTTTGTAAGGTAGCGAGCCTTCCTATTTTGAGCAGTGAGCTCTAGGCAATGTGCCTGAATGCAAGTGCATTCCCATTTTGTAAAACTTATATTTGAGTACTCAAATTGTGGATTGACCTCCACCGTGGTTTTTCCCCTAGCAAGGTTTCCATATAAAAGTTCTTGTGTTATGGTGTTGTGGATAATTGCTTTGTGTGTTTGCATTTTTCTTTCAGTTCAAAGTTGTAAATGGTTTAAATATCAGAATAATAAAGATGAAGATTGTAGAACACTGATTCACCCCTCCCTCTCAGTGTTCCCAGATTCCAACAATTGGTATCAAAGCCTAGTTCCTCAGAAGAAGTTTGACAACTTGAGGTGGATCTTGGAATGTAATGGACTCTGGTAGTCTTTAGCAGTAGCTTGTGGTGGCACTTGATGATCTTGATCAGTCTAAAGTAGAAGTCCGAGAATGGAAAGAAAATATTAAGGATGCTGAGAAATTCATTCAGACATTGAAGGAACAGATTGTTAAATCCAGGGAAAAGAGGAAGGATCTCTCTAACCAGATTAAGCAAAAAAAGAGCGAAAACATGGATGATTCTCACCTAAATCAAACCTTGAAGGAAATAACTCAAGAATGTGAAAAGCTTGCCAAAGACAATGCTACCCTAAAGCATGAAATGGAATCTATGGTGATGAAGCTAACTAAATAAATTGAAGAAAGAAATAAGAATGAGGAGAATCTTGCTCAATCCTTAAAAGAAAGATCTGATGAATGCAAAAGAATAAATGGAGAATTTATTCAGTTGGAGATTTAACTGCAACAATCTAGAAACAGTGAAGAAGAGCTTGAAAAATAGATTGTTATTCTCAGGGATGAACTTACTACTACAAATGAATACAAGGAGAAGTTTAAGATTAGCTCAATTAAGCTTGATGAGCCGACTCAAGGACATGAGAATGGAAATGACAAGCAAGGTCTTGGATATGAGAAAGGAGAAAGTTCTGGATCTGGAAAAATAAATTTCAGGCAAAGAAATCAAATGAACAAAGGTGGAAGGTATCTGGTAAGATAACCTAATGCTCAAAAGTTTAATGGATATTATTTTTCTTGAAATAAATTTGGTCATATGGCAATTCAATGTAGAAGTAAAATGAAATCAAGTGATTCATCATTCTTCGGTTGGTGTTTCAATTGCAAAAAGTTTGTTCATAAGTCAATTGAATGTAGAAATGTGCCAAACAACTCTGTCAGTAGAAGGAATGTTGAATGTTATACCTATGGAAGATTTGGGCATATTGCTAACCAATATAGGTCAAGAAGAAATAAATGGAATGATTGGTCTGGACAACAAAATATTGTGTGCTACAATTGCAAAAAATACAATCACACTACAAGATTCTGCAGAAAAAAAAATGTGGATACAAGAGGTCTGACATACAAAGGCAGAAATGCATAGAAAAATGATAAAGCAAAAGCAAAAGTGATTGTGGTTGAAATAAGAGATCAGATGAAGAAGACATGGATAAGGAAGAATGAGTCTGATGTTGGAAATGGTTCTGCACTGGAATCTACTTCCGGTAATTCCTTCAGAAATTGATCTTAGGCCATTGGCCTAGGGGGGGTTTTTCAAGAAAATCCTTTGTCCCCCTGTCGGTAGTTCGCACTAGAATACAGGAGATTGACAATGGTTGTGCTAATAGTTTACAACTACATTGGAGATCACTTGTACATAAATTTGAAAAGTTAAAGGTCCGCAGAAGAATCCTTCTCTCGCTATCTGAGAAAGTAGGGTATCTAGAAAACATAGGGTAAAAACATGTAATGCATTACAAGGGTTAGGTAAGTGAATTATAAAAATCAATTGGAACCATCGTTTGTCACTTTGCATCGAAGAAGAGAAGAAGGAGAGCACTTTGTAGCACAATTTCGAATGAGTGAAGATAACTCAACGATGAATCTCTAAATCCACGAGGTATTCCAGTCGTTTGTGGAATTTCTATTTAATTTGGTGCTCGGTAGAAGAACTTGTTTGATTCGCAAAATGGAACAAATCAAAGGAATTATGAATTTAGCAGCGAGAAGATTAGAGCTATAAGAAACCAGTTGTCGCCCAATGAATTAAAATGGCTGGAAGATGTGAAACACAAAAGTCTAGACATTTGGAGTAAATTCCCTTATTTCAAAAATGCAAAAATTGTAAGGTGTATTCTGGACAGATTGAATAATGACATTCTGACTCTGGACAAACCCTACCATATCTCGAAACAAGTGATTGAAACTCTAACAGTATTATGCAAAATTGGGGATATACCGAGAAAGAAGTCGATCCAAAAAAAAGAAGTTGAAACCCTAACTAGAGTAACTAGAGACCAAAGGGAATTGATAATTTCAACAATAAGATATTTTGTAACAAGGTACATTGCACATGGAGTATCCTATAAAATCTTTTTCAAAAATAGAGAAGGAGAAACCTCGGCTGGTGCAGTTTACATCTCTCACAAAATGATAATGGAAGATCAAGACTTTGACCTGTGCGGACTATTAAAGGATCAACTAATGGAGAACGTGCAATTAACAAAGGAGGCAGGTTATCCTTCCAGGTTTGGCACTTTGATTACATATCTTGTGATGTACTTTCTGAATTGTTTGCCACTAAAGAACAATGTTGTATGGAAAGAGAATGAACCAGTTTGCAAGAATATTTATGAACACTCTAACAATTTGTAAAACTATGATCAAGAATATGCAAGTTTCTTTAGAGGTTTGTTAGAAAATTTTGGATCAGTTTGCATTTCCCTTCTTGTAAGGGAACTTGAAGTTGGCTCCTCTTCCAATGAGATGGAGAGAAAGAGGAAAAGAGCAAGAGAGTCTACTATTTACACTCATCCGGCATGCAAGACCCCATCAACTGAAGGAAAAGGAAAAGACCAGGTAATTATGGACATACCAGATGAGGAATCGAATAAGGAAATAGAGGACACCCTAAGGGAAGAATTGGAATCATCTGAACCAAATCAAGAAAAGGTAGAAGGAAGTGAAGAAGAAGGTGATTTATCCAAGGCAAAGATATTGCAGCTTATTCAAGAGAAAGATGGGATGTAGAAAATTGAAATCATATGGTCCTTCAGACCCTCATATGAGTAGGATACGATTTTGAACAAACTAAGTGCTTATTTTATGCTCAATCATATCAAATTGGAGAGTTTACAAAATTTGCTACCTGAAGAGATGATTGAATGCATTAAGTAAATCATGGATTCTGAGTCTCAAATCAAGAAAGAAGAAGAAATAATTCTACACTTGAAGGAGCAGTTCAGACTATCACTTACCAAGTTGAAAAGGAAAATGAATAAGCTGAGGCAATGCATAAGTACAACAAAAAACATCTACAACTATTGCATTCATTGGCCTCATGCAGTTGGGAAATACAAAGAAAAGTTGGAGCAAATTGAAACATAGTTAAATAGGATTGGACATAGTTTTTATATGTTTTAGGATCAGGATGGTGCAATCAAGAAAAGGATTCAAGAGTTACATTCTGAGCATAAAAAATTTCAATTCACCAAAAAAAAGCTTGTGGACACTTTTTGGAAAGTAAAGGACTTAACCGAATGCAGATTGGAGCAGTTAATTGAGATTCTGAGGAAACGAGAGAAATTATAGGATGCAATCACAATTTTGGAATCCCTCATCAATACTATCAACCAGACATCTGAAAATAACAACATGATCATAATCATTGGGATTGCAGTAGAAGCTTGGAAGAATTTTCTTCCAGAGATGAAAGAAAAACACAAGATAATCTTCTGACTCAAGTAGCAGTTGTTCTTTTTCAAAATTTGAATCAGTTGTGAATCAACAAGTTTTTGGTCATATTTCAAAGGGGGAGATTGAATACATGATTTTCATTGATGTCAAAGGGGGAGAGAGAGCAATGAAAAATTCCTTGTCAATTTTAGGGGGAGATATGTTTTGAAGTTTTTAACTTTGGCAGCGTACTTATATTTGTTTTGACACTTAGTCATTTTTCACTAAGTGTTGCCATCAATGCCAAAGGGGGAGATTGTTGGAATATGGCTTCTGGATATTGTTGGAATATGGATTTTTGTGTTGTCATTGATGGCAACCTAAGTCATTAATTCGGTCTGCAGTTCAATATTTGTCCATACTGGCAGAAAGAGTAAAGAGCAGAGTATTACCGGAAGTAAGAGTGAAGAACATGGTATTTGGTTAAAGTTGAGTCTGTCGATCAATATGAATTATCATTTTATCAGTTCATGTTGCACATCTTAGGGAAGGTTGTTGGGTATCGAGAATACCTTATTCTTGATTTTTGTGCTTGCGCATCAATCGGTGTACGAGTTTGAAGATCCGGTGTATTGATTTTTTGTTTAACAGTGCTAGAATGCCGACTTAGTGAATATAGCCGTTGTGAATGTTTAAGGAGTAATTGTTTAAATTTTTTTGTGTTCGAACATGTTGATTTAGGTCCTCACTATTCTTTGGCCAATTGTGGATGGTATAGATTAAGAATCATTTGTGGATTTATCCGACAGTTGGAAAATATTATATGTTTTGTTAAAGCCGACATGAAGATGATATTATCCTTTGATGTGGATATATAAGATCGATTATTTATATAATTTTTGTATCGAATTATGATAGATGCAAAGTATGTTGATGTGTGATGCGAAATTTAGAAGAGAAGTTGTGTGATTTCATCTGCGCATATAATATTTGTGATGTGAGTTGCAACAGAGCATAGCAGAAGGGAAAAGTCTGACAGAAAGTCAAGAAACCGACTGACGAGCTTAACCAGAACTGTAATCTGGCATTAGAAGATGTTATTCCTTCAGTTGAATTCTTCAGATGGACTTAATCTAAATACTTTGTAAGGTAGTGAGCCTTCCTATTTTGAGCAGTGAGCTCTAGGTAGTGTGCCTGAATGCAAGTGCATTCCCATTTTGTAATACTTATATTTGAGTACTCAAATTATGGATTGACCTCCACCTTGGTTTTTCCCCTAATAGGTTTTCCACGTAAAAAATATTGTGTTATGGTGTTGTGGATGATTGCTTTGTGTGTTTGAATTTTTCTTTTAGTTCAAAGTTGTAAATGGTTTAAATATCAAAATAATAAAGATGAAGATTGCAAAACATTGATTCACCCCCCCTCTCAGTGTTCCCGGATTCCAACACAGCAACACTCCTAATTGTCTCTCATGTTTTTTGATGGGGCCACCTTGTATCATGCTACTATGGTTTGAAGGGGCACGCACTTCAGCCAGACTAGTGATACTAGCCAAGAGTTCTATGTATGTTTAGTCTTTTCCTACCATATACTTTATTTCACTAATAACTTTAGCAACCCTAGCCAGTTTCGAGTTTTTCTCTAGTTGATTTTCTAAAGCACCTAACCCCTTGCTTAGACTAGCGACATATTCAGAAGGAATGTGGAAAACTTCATTCTCATCTATGGAAGATGATGTAGGTGACATAGGAGGGGTAGGGATGCGGTCCATTTCATCAAAGAATCTTAACTCGCCCCATGATACCTACTCATGCATGTCAAGGCCAACTGTAGAACCAAAGAAAAGGCCTGTAGAGATATTAGAAGTGATATTCATCTTCTCCATCAGAAGGTGTCATATGATTCTCCTAAAAATATACCCAGAGGTCGTGGCATGGGTTGTGATGCTCATAAAACTTCACAACACACAAGGTTACGACAATCAAAGGGTACAAGAGGAAAAGTTCAACACACCAACAAATGAATAGATGTTGGTTCATGTAAGGTTCACCAAAAATGTAAGAGAGGGGGACCAACCACGTTAAGGCCCCAAGTCAAAAAGGGATGAGAGTAGCAGGATGCCCTAGCTTACCTCAGTTTAAAGGAAGTTTTAGGAGATGCAGGATGAGAATGATGAGGACTATAAGGCCCTTCAACCACTCTGCAAACCCAAGATTATAGAGGAAACTAGGCGAGTTTATTTTTAGGGTCAAATGTGTGTCTCAGAGAGCTCTCTGTCAGAGGATAGAAGCGGGATTCTGGGATGACAACACGATGTACTAGTGCCTCTCAGGTGCATTGGCGTCCATACGACCAGAGAACCAGGAAGAGAAGGTCTAACCACTAAAAACTGAACTAACGGCCTAGTTAATGATATCTAGATGAACAAAATAGCACTATGAAATACACAACATATAGATGGATATGATAAAGCAAGTAAATAAATGCAAGGGTAACAAGAATGATCTCACATAAAAGCTTGTTTTCCAGCTCACTCCAAGATATCTCCACCTACACACAAAAGAGAGAAATTGTTGGGGGGATGTTTAGGGGTCTGCCTAAGTCGGACCCCCATTTTGGTGTTTCCACCTCCATGGATAGCCAAGTTTTCCATGATATAGAAATAATATGATAAAGAAGGAAATGCAAGCAAAAGTACACTAAAACACTACAAAACAGTAATGTGCTAACTGAACCAAATAATAGAGAAGGAAAGTAGAGAGATTACCACCTCCACCAAGAGTGCTCAAGGATAATGGGGGAGAAAATGAGAGGAAATCAAGCCTCTACTGCAATGGTGTTGTCCCACTTACTCTATTGAAGTGGAGTGATGGGATTTCTGCTATGGAGTGCAAAAATGTGCTTGATACTTGAAGTGAATGCTGGATTGCTTGGTGAGATTGTGAAGAGATTATAGAGCCACTCAAATGGAAGAAAGTGAATGAATTTGAAGGAGAGATGAAGAAAATGACCATATTCGAGTCGGTCAACTGAAGAGGGGCGTTACAATTTGACTTCCAATGGGAAGTGTAATGCCTTTGTAGACTCTAGCCACAAGAATCTGCCAAGGACGTAAGAGTGCTACACGGATGTCTGTGCACCGTGTGGGTGTCCCCGATAGTTATTCCCCAACCAACACTCAAAACAGACACCAAGTGGAATGAGACAATGGGCTTAGGTGGAATTAAGCTTCCGAATTTGGTTTTCTAAAGTGGAGAGGGGTAAAAGGGGAATTTTCATTAGGGGTGAAAATTCGCTCCTATATAACTTTATGGACCAAAGGGACCCTGACAACCATAAGGAATGCCTCTGACTAATTATCAGGCATCACCTCCAAGTCCTTTTCAATAAAATCCTTTCTCGAACCAACTTGGATGGTTTGGAGGTTGAAAGAAGAAAACTCCATACTACCTATAATGGACACAACAATATCCACATGCTCCAGAATCATGGCAAGCATGGCGAGCGCCACCACCAACATACCCACAATATCAATAATTTCCTCCATATCCACCACCTTCAGCAATAAATCCCTATTGAAAATCCCAACAACTCTTACCACCAGTTCCATCATCATCTAGTCAACCATATAATTCAACTCAACCACCGAAAGCAATGCCTATGCCCACCCAACCATCACCCAATCTAAATAATAAGGTGGATCAACCGATTTACAATAATTTGGTGGTAGGATGCTCGACTTATCATGCTAATGCATTGGAAATTGATGGTGTACAACTAAGATCAAGAAATAATCTTCAAGGGCCAACTATCATTTCCTAATAGGCTTCAAGAACAGCCAAAACAACAAGAAACATCTCAATTAGATTTTGATTTTATGAATGAGTTACACAATGTTAATATTAAGATCCCTCTCTTGCAGGCCATTCGAGATGGTCCAATGTATACAAAAGTAGTTAAGGAACTATGTGGGAGAAAACAATAGAAGAAACAAGACCCCAAGATAGTCCAAGTCATTGGACAACTTACAAATTTGATGTTGGGAAGGATTTTTGTTCCTAAGTATGCATATCTTGGGAGCCCAATGATAAAGGTACGTATTAGTGATATAGTTATTCCAAATACATATGGATTAGGAGAAGCCATAAATGTAATGACAAATGAGACTAAGGAGAGACCAGCTCTTCAAGGATTAAGACCTACTCCAACAGTCTTGTAAATGGTGAATTGTTCCCTTGTAAAACTAGAAGGTATGATTGAAGACATCATTATTTATGTTGAGTCTTGGGAATATCCCATAGATTTTATGATTTTACAACCAAAAATTAAGCTGGGGGGTACCCCTTAATTTTAGGCAATCCTTGGTTAACCAAAAATAATGCTTTTATTAATTACAGGTCTGGAAACATGGTGATTTCAAATGGAGAACAAACAAAGCAGTTGATGTTGTACCCTTCGGCACAACCTTTATTGGAAATAGAGGATCCATTATGGATTGATAGTGATTTAGATGAATCTTTACCTATTTTAAAAATTGATCAAAGTAGGGAATTTAAAGAAATATCAGAAGACAATGTTCTTAATAATTTCTTGCAAAAATATTATTTGGTTGATAATATTTTAGAGATGATGATTTTTCCTTCGGGTATAAGTGACAATTTCCCATTTGGGAATTTTCCATTAGTTAGTAATTCACAATCTATTTAGCATTTCATTACTTTGTATCAACTATTACTACACACTTGTATATATAGTCAATTTTTATTATTTGGGAATTCTGATACATCCTCATCCACTTCCCAATTGATTGTTGTAAATACTCTTGTCCAGTCTCAAGCTATGGAAGTTTTACCAAGAAAAATGCTTAACATAAACCCCAACCTGAGTTCCTCACAGTCAGAAGACCTCATTGCTATGTTGTGTTCCCATAAAGATGCCTTTGCTTGGGATTACCAAGATATGAGAGGTATACATCCTACTACTTGTACACATCATATATATATATATAGAGGAAGGAAGTAGAACTATAAGATAACCACAGTTTAGAATGAACCCTATCCTATGGGAAATTGTTAAAGATGAACTTCAAAATTTACTCAATGTGGGATTTATCTATCCTATCTCTGATAGCCAATGGGTGTCACCTCTTGTGGTAGTTCCCAAGAAGATGGGAAGTTGTGAATGTGTAGACTATAGATCCCTTAATAAGGCTACCAAGAATGACCATTTCCCACTCCCCTTTATTGATCAATTATTAGATACACTTGCTAGAAAGAAGTTATTTTCCTTCCTTGATGGATTTAGTGGTTACAACCAAATCCATATAGCCCTAGAGGACCAAGAAAAGACCGCCTTTACTTGTCTGTGGGGTACGTTTTCTTATAATTTCTTACCTTTTGGGTTATGTAATGCACATGCTACCTTCCAACGGGTTGTATTAAGTATTTTTGCAGATTTGATTCATGATTATGTGGAAGTGTACATGGATGATTTTATTGTATATGGAGATACGTATGAGGAAGCAAAGGAAAAAATCTAGAAAAAATTCTTAAAAGATGTATCGATACTAATCTTTCGTTGAGTCATAAAAAATGTCACATCTCAATGACTAAAGGTATTGTCTTAGGACATTATATTTCTGCAAAAGGAATTCAGGTAGATCCCAAAAAGGTAAAGGTAATTTAAGACTTTCCTATGCCTACTTCTCAAAAGGATGTAAGTAGTTTTTTGGGTCATGTTGGACACTATAGACGGTTTATTCAAAATTTTAGTAAAATTGCCTCACCTCTTTTTCTTTTGCTAGGTAAAGATGTTGATTTTTTTGTGGACACCAGAATGCTAGCAAGCCTTCAAAGAAATCAAAGGGGAGCTTATAACTACACCAATTCTACAGGGACCCAATTGGGAACTGCCATTCCAGATCCATATCGATGCTTCAAAAAATTCCATGGGAGCAATACTTGGAAAAAAGGAATATTCTCTCTTTTATTCCATTTATTATATCAACGAGAATTTTACTAGTGCAAAGATAAATTACACTCACTGAAAATATATTTTTGGTTGTAGTCTATGCGGTAAAAAAATTTCAGCATTATATAACTAGGTATAAAGTATTTGTACATACAAATCATTCTTCTATTTGATTTTTTATGAATAATCCAATTGTTACAAGACAAGTGATTCGATGGTTTCTCTTGTTGCAAGAATTTGATATCACTATTCTTGACAAACCAAGACGTGAGAACGTTGTTGTTGATTTTCTATCCAATTTGTAGTGTAATAATGAACCAATTCCTATGGATGATGCCTTTCTTAATGAACGTCTTTTTTCCATTTCTATAAAAAGCCCATGGTTTGTTGATATTACTAATTATCTTGTCACATGCAGGTTTCCACCCCACTTTTCTCCAAGAGAACAAAAAAATCTTATAAGATTTAGTGGGCAATATTGTTGGATTAATAGTTTACTCTTCCATACTAGAATTGATAATATCATGTGTTGATGTGTTGCAGAGGAGGATGTCCTCGACATACTCCATGCATGCCATTATAAGCCTTATGGAGGTCATTTTGCAGCACAACAAACTACTAACAAATTTTTGACTGCAAAATATTATTGGCCAACAATCTATAAGGATTGTAAAAGGTTTATTCAACATTCTAATAAGTGTCAGCATATGGGCTGACCCACATGCTTAGATGAGATGCCATTCCTTACACCCACAATTATCAATTAAACCATTTGAGAAATGGTTTTTGGATTTTGTAGGACCCATTAATCCTCCTTCTAGGAATAAAGAGTATATTTTGGTTTGTACCAATTATGTCACTAAGTGGGTAGAAGTAGTAGCTTTGAAACATCCTAGAGACACTAAAGTTGCTAGCTTCTTATATTCTAAGATTTTTACCAGGTATGGTGTACCAAGAGAAATTGTTACACACCAAGGAGTGTAGTTTACCTTTGATTTGGTTACAACATTGGTTCAAGAATATGAAATCAAACACCAAAAATCTTCCTCGTACCTTCCATAGGCCAATGGGCAAGTGGAAGTGACCAATCAGGAGTTGGAGAATATTCTCACAAATACTGTGGCATTACATAAGAAATATTGGGTAGATAGACTTCCTGAGGTAGTTTGGGCCTACCGAACAACTTGGAAGACGACCACCGGGTTGACACCATATGAACTTATGTACGAAAAAAGGGTTGTTTTGCCAATCAAATTTGAAGTAAAGACTCTTCGTAATTATCTTCAACTAGGGATGAATCTCAGTGAAGCCTAGAAGGAAAGGATCACTCAACTCCATTCCTTAGATGAAATGCACTAGGAAGCCCTTTTTCATGCAGAGGTGGTGCAAAAATAGAGAGCACAATGGCATGACCGCTTCATTCGGCCACAAAAATTTCAACCTAGGGACTAGGCATTACTCTATGACTCTCGGTTCTAGGACTTCAAAGGAAAATTTCACACTTGATGGCTCAGTCCCTATGAGATTGAAACTTTTTATGATGATGGTGTTGTTAAGTTGTGCATTGTGGATTCAGAGTGCATGGCTCTTCTTGTCAATGAGCACCATTTGAAGCTATACAAACAACCCCTTTCAAAATAAAATTTTGTGTGTACTATGATGAAGTAACTCACTCTTGTTATTGAAACCTCTTTGGAATAAACTGACATAAATAAAAATTAAAAATAAATAAATAAAAGATCCAATAACGGAACCTTCAGGCGTTGTTGGCCAGTTAACACTTGAAAACTAGAATTCAGCAAGTGTTAAGTGCTAAATAAACTTAGAGGTGAAAACAAGTTTTTTTGTACCTCTAAGTAGTGATAGGGTGAAAACCAAGATATCGACGACCTATCATCATAAAATAAAATAAAATAAATTTAAAAAATAAAAATTATCAAAATAGAAAAGAGCTTCCTGTCACTTTTGTATGAGGACTTCTCGAGAGTTCGATATTCCTATCGCTACCTATTCTATGGTGCAATAGGATTTATCATTGCTCATTGCATCAAGAGGTATCTTTTTGTCTCCTTGATATTATTTTTGGCCTCTTCCCTTCATCATCGCGTCATTTCAGTTTCCTGTTCACGTGAGCTTTCTATTTCTACTAGGAATTCTTTTTTGTCTTGCTCTAGACATGAACTTTTGCTTGACTGATCCGACTTCTAATATTTTTCATGAGATTCTCTTCTAATGGTTATTATCATCCTACAAACAAGAACTTTATTTTTGTTCTTCTCTGCTAGCTATCATTTCCTATATATGTCACCATCATTCACTAGATTGCTTTTTCTACACACTTGCCATCTATCATTTCTTCATCTGTCCTTCATCCTCTTTGGTGGTATCATTTTTGACATCTGTGGTACATCCTTCTCACGTGTCAGCGATCTCCTCTACTGTCCTCTCTGCGATGCACTGTCCTTTCTGAGATTTCATGCCAGTTGCTCATTACTCGTCATCAACATTCATCCATGCAGCCAACTCAAATCCACATTTTTTTCTGTACTTCTATCGATATAATAAATTTGATAGTTTTAATTTTTTATTTGTGTTTATTAAATATGGTTATTTATTTTGATTAAATTGTGACGAGACCCATGAAAGGCTCCTCATTAAGCTAGGGGGAATGTTATCACCTTGTTAAAAAATCATTCCAGTTGTCAGTTCATGACATTATGGTAAATTCAAAACTTATTTCATTGTATACTTTGAAGTAAATTCACTCATACCCCACCGTCATTTCAGCTCCTAACTATTATTGCTACTATTCATAACATTTTACCACTATAAATTTTTTGGAATTTCTTGTTACTATTGCAAGTTCTCTGGTTTTCTCACTATTACCACTTCCTAGCTCACCATGGCTAAAGAAAAAAGACCCTGTTATGAACTTACTTCAATGGAGGAGCTAAGGGCTTGCAAGAATAAATAAATTTATGAAGTGTTCAAGTAGGCCCAATGGGAAGTTTATTTAAAGGAGTTTTGAGGGTTTGATAAAAGGGTCACTTTGGAATTTGCATCGGGTTTTGATGGTAAGTAGGTCTCTATGAGAGGTTTACAATTTCCTATCACTGGTGAGGTTATATCAGAGGTAACAGGGTTATCATTGATTGGAGAAGATTATTTCCCAAGTAACAAAAATAAAGTTGTAGATATCGAACCCATGTGCAAAGCATTTTTGAGAAGAGGCGTGTCTATGGAAATGGTTCATGGTCAAGGCACAAAATTGGATTCTCTACCTGAAATCTAGAGAGGTGTGGCTAAGGTTATAATTCAGTCTATTACTTGTGAAGGTTGGTATGTGTATGTTCATGCTCAACACTTTAGGTTAATGTTGCATTTGTGATGGGGTTAATTAGTGAATCTACCTTATTTCCTTCATTATTCTCTGCACTGTATGAGTAGGGAAATTTAGAAAGGGAAGAATAATTCATTATCCCACCATGGTTTAATCAAGTTTTTAATCATTCATTCCCTAAAAATGCTATATCCCACATGTGATTAGGACTCATTTGTTAATATAAATGACAACACTAGTTTTGAAGCTTCAAAGACTCTTTGGATGAATCTTCAGAAGATTCTGATGAAGAAGAGGTTCTTGGCACACCTGAAGAAGGTTCTAAGGAAAATAGAGACCTTGGTGTGAACCCTAGTCCTTCCAAAAGAAAACCCCTTGAACAGTCATCTACAAATACCCCAAGTGTGACTCCTAAGGAAACTAGGGCCTTGAGTACTAAATCTTCCAAAGTTTTAGATGTTGAAGGGTCTCCAACCAAACCTATTAAAAGGAAACAAACCCTTTCTATTTTTTTTGAAAAACACTCATCTCCTGAAACTTCATGTGAGAGGAAGGGCAAAAAGAAAGTAAAGGCTTCAACCAACCCTGTGAACAAACTGGAGGATCTAGCTAATGTTGTGAGTCATATGGGTAGTCCAAAAGAAAAGGACTTTGACTTAGATCTCAAAGTTCTATCTAAAGTCATAAAGAAATAGGGTAAGGGCAATAGAGAAAATAGGTGGTTAAAGAGAAAAAGGGTACAAAAACCAAAAGCAAATAAATCTCCCATTTTTAAGCCAAACATTGTTGATATAGATCAAGAACCCAAGAGTCCCATTGTTAAAAATTCCCCCATTGATGAGCCCTTAGATGAATAGGAAGAAAATGTTTTATTTGAACCTTTATGTCCATTTCCAATATCTTAGAATATTGAAGAATAGTCAGAAGAAGTTAGTGCATAGCAAAAAAGAGCAAAAAAAGTAGACACTGCAGGGGAGCAAGATAAATTTTATAATTCACCCCTTCTTGATACACAGGTCAGTGAAGGAAATCTAATGTTAATTGAGTATGTGGTAATGGAATTTTCTTTTGATAGGACACCTTCCCAAATTAATTAGGAGATAGATGAAGAGAATAAGGATCAAGAACTTGTGGTGAAATAGCAAGAGGAAATTTGAACTTTGAAGGATGAGCTTGCTTGGATGAAATAAGAAAGGCATTATCTCCAAACCCAGCTATAGGAAGCTCAGTCTATTAAGCAATCAAAAGTTGCCAAGATTGATAACCTTAAAGAGGAACTTACATAAAAACTTCAGACAAAGAACTTCATATGCTCATCAATGAGCATGAGCAGTAGGTTCAAGATTTGAAGCAGAAGTGGGCTACAGAGATTAAAGGAACTTTGCAAACATTATTTGGTTGGCGACCCTTTCCTTTGCATAGGAACATGCAAATCCATCAGCTGGGTGAATGATGGGGGTTGAATAGTCTCAATATTTTTACCCTATGTTTGACTTTTTCTTTTACCTTTACTGCCTTCCTGTCACTATTTGTCATAGGAAGTATCTATATTTGATATAATGTGAAGGAAATTAAAACTATTAGAAAATATTGATATTTATGGAAATACTAATTATCTTGTGGCTGAAATGGTAGGAAATGATTAAAGGAAGGTGTTAAAGTTGTTAGGGACGTGGATGGATGAGAAGTGAGAAGCTGAAGTTTAAATAATCTATAAGCTATTTTTGACAGAATACTAGTTAGTTTGTTATATGGCCAACGACCATCTTTTGTTGTATATCTCAAACATATTTGGTTTGTTGGCCATAGACTGAAACAAACCTTATTGATGCTTGCTAGTATAAATATGTGTATTTTGCAAAACTTGATATGAAAATATATTATAATATAAGAACATAATACTTCTTTGAATTGTATCTTTGACTTGTTGATGTGCGTGCATGATTAGCGTGGTGTAGAGCAACATTTTTATTTCATCACCAAACAACCAAGGAGGCAGGGCCCACTACTTGCATTGTCTAATGATCTTTTCCAGTTTAGCTTCGATGTGGTAATGCGTCTAATTTGGTTTTAATCATTTTACTTTTATGATTTTGGTTATTTAAATCTAGTTGTAATTCTGTTTTAAGTTGATTTCTTATCAGTTATCTGCCAGTGTATTTACTCAAAGCATTGTGTAAGAATTAAGACTCTAATTTAGTTCATTACTATTGGTGCATAATCTATAAAGCTTCTTTATTTTTTTCACTACATAGTTTTGTTACTTCACAATTTTATTACTGCAGAGTTCTTGTTGCACTTCCTAGCACAATTCCTAGCATAGTTCCTGTCACAAATAGGAACAGGGAAAATAAAACCAGATTTCTTATTAGATAATATTTGTGTGTATTAGTTGCATCCATCCCCACTTAATTCATTGCTTTTAGCCCTTAGGTATATTGTGGCAACACCTTTCACAAGTCTACGATCCCTGGATTGACATTTAAGGAACAAACTAAGGAAACCGCTACAAAATTCCCGAGGATTGATCTAATTATATTTGCCAATTTAATAGAATTACAAGGATAGTTTATCTTTAATACCAATCTAAATTTTTTTCCAAAAAAACCTAAGCTAAACATTATTAAATTAAAATAATTAAACTAAGATTTAACTAATTAAGCCATGCTCCCAATGAAATTCTTGAAAACATTAACTAAGAAGCCATCAAAACTAAATTGTTTAAAGAAAACCTAATTTAATAGATCAAACCTCATCCCACTGGGGGATTGGTGCTGAATTTATGTGGAATGTCAACCCTTTCCCAATCCCTTGGTTGAAACAAGCTTGAAGATGGATGTAATTGTTGAAAATGGATGAAATGCTCATAAAGATTGTTATGAAAATTACTATAATGCAGATGCTCTCAATGTATGTGGATCCTTTGCTCAAGAAATGAAGGCTATTTATAGGTAAATTAAGTAAAACAATGGTCAAGATTGATTTGATTAATCAATGGATGAAAAATAAGGAGAGAAATTGGCATGGATCAAGGATTCAATCCATGAAGGAGATTGAAAGTTGACATGGATTGCTGAATTTAATCAACGGTTCAAATTAATTTGAGGAAACAAAAATCCTAAAAGTTAGGAGGAATGTGCAAGATATTTCCATTTGAGAGGGAAATTGGTTGAATTTGAAATGGAGGAATATTCCATGGGAATATTCCTTTGCAAGTGGGAGAAATTAGAGGGATGAATGAAATTAGTCAATTAAATAATTAGAATATTATTTAATTGTGCATGATGGATGAATTTAGAAATTTAATTAAACAGTTAACTCATTTAATAAAAAAAAGGGAATTAATGACATTTAATTAAATAATTCACATTATTTAATCAAATAGGATGAAACTTAATATGAAAGGGGTGAATTAATCCAATAAAATTGATTATTTGATTAATAGGAGAAAATGATTAACTTAATTAAATAATTATGATTATTTAATTAAATAGACGAAAATAGTTGAATTAGGACAAAAATGATGTTAATAATTGAATTCAGATGCATAATATCGATCAAGATAATTTTAAGTGTCTACATTTTTTACTTCTTTGAAGTGAGGTACCTATTACATTTGTTCAAAGACTTGACACTTTTTAAATCAACATTGGCACTCAAATCAAAAATTTAAAAATTCATGATTTTTTGGATACCCCATTGTTTCCCCATCAGAAGGAATTTATGCTAGTATACTGCCCCCTCAAGAGATCGAGCAACTGTTTTTATTTTTTAGGTTGAGATCACGACAAGGATGCAAGATCAATTCAGCTCAAAGAGGATGAACAATTCTTCTTAGAAAGCTCAGATATTTGATGTAGACAAATTTTATGATGTATAGATAGTCATCGGCCACGGGTAGCCTCATGTATATTTTGATATATCACACATATTTGATACTTGGATAAAAATGTTAGTAAAGACAAAAGAATTATATGAATAAGATGGATAGAAGTAGACAAATGAAATGGATATTGATTGACCATTACTTTGAGATTTATTTAGAAGTCCAACAAGCCTATGATTATTCAAAACTTTATTGGATATGGTGATGGGAGAGATGATTTTCTTGTTTTAGGGATTGGGATACTTCAACATATCATTCCTTATTTTTGATATTGCACATAAATATGATGCATCAAGGTATTGAAAACCAAGATGATTTTGTATCGAATGCGATGGACTTTGACTCTGCAAACATATAGGAATATCCTTGTTCATACCTGACATACAAAAACCTTGTCTGACCATGTGAAAGAATAAGCCATCGAAGTAATGAGACTAACACATAAAAGGTATGAATAACCTAATATGTCCTAGCCATTTTTTTACTTGAGAATACCCCACACATGCAAGATAAATAGTCACCAAGGTTGTATTACAAGAACATCCAACAAGCACAATAAAAAAAAAGATAATGATCAATGCCCCATTCCTTTCTCTCTAAACCATTTTGATAAACATCATCGAGAGATCATTGGAATGGGTAAATAAGATAAATCATAAGAAAAGATCAAAATGAACAAACAACCAACATTATTCATATCTCTTGCCAAAGGTGTGATTTGTTTAGAGGATAAGCATCCAAAATGATTGCCAATGATGATGCCCATTGAAGGAAAGATGTATCCTAGGACATGTTAGTGGATGTCGGCTATTAAATGATAAGTTGTTTGCAAGGCCATTGATATATGGTTCGATTGACATGTTTGATGATGATTAAGAGTTTGATTTTTCATGTTTAAGGTTTTCTTTCTAATTATTGTTGTACTTGTTTTCATTTACGTTACCAAAGGGTGAGGGTGATGATCGATTTATTATGGATGAAAGTTTATTGTGGGTGAAAGAAAAATGGGATGGATGATTTTGAACTTTTTGGAATATTTAAATTTTTTCGAGATTTTGCAATGTTTTAAGGTTGTTTTGGATCTTTTGGAGATTATGCAGATGTTTAGGTTTTTCAAGTTATTTGAGGTTGTTTAAGGTTTTGAATGTTTTGGGTTTTCAAGTTTTTCAAATGTTTTTGTGTTTTTTGAGATAAGACCAAGACCTAAAGGGAAACTGACCTAGCGCCTTGGGGGCTCATCAGTGATGGAATTTCCTACGTTTTACATGTAGAGATGATGTAGTTCAACTTACTATGACTAGTAACCATTTATTGATGAGATATGAACATTGATGGATTGTCAGTTTATTGTGACAGACTCCTAAGGATTGACCTAATAACTTGGGGGCTCATTGATGATGGCTTTTCCTACGTTCAATCTTAAAGACAACATAGTTTGACAAGGTGTTTTTAAATTTTTTTGAATTTTAGACCTATTTAGGGATTTTTGTTGTGATTTGGATGTTTTTGCGATTTTGAAGATGTTTTGAATATTTTTGGGTTTTGGACTTTACAAGATTTTTTTTGTATTTTGATTGTACAAATGTTTTGGATGTTTTTGAGGTTTTGATTGTACAAATGTTTTGGATGTTTTTGGATTTTGCGAGTGTTTGTATTTTAAGATTTTGCAACTATTTTTGGATTTTTGAGATTTTATGACTATTTTTTTAGGGGGGGGGGGGATTTTTACGATTTTATGATTGTTTTCAGATTTTTGAGGATAAACAATACCTAGATCACAATGTTTATGTCATATTTGTGAGATATAAGACATGGATCAAGAGCTATTTGAAAATAAGAGTGTAATAACCTGCCCCCAGTGTCTAACAATGTTTCATATTTCAATGAGTGAATCAAGATAGGTAATGTATATGCGAAGAGTTCAACGAAGTTTTAGTATGCACTATGATCAATGTTATAGATAGGAATTGAGGGAAAATGGGATAAAAAATACCATGTCAAGACTTTTCCATGAGTAGAGTTGAACTATACGTCAAACCTTTATCAAGATCAAGATATACTAGAAAATCTGGATAAAGATGGATTGGATGGATGGAGGGAGCACTAGATTTATCATGACGAGGATGAGATATTTCCATCTAAAAAGGATCATACAGACACTCAATTCTACTCATGATGTATTTTTTCCATTTTTTCATCATAATACTTGTCAAAAGCGCCACCACGATGGTTTTCACTAGAGGACAATTTTTATCTTTACTATTTTCTTGATTTTTTGATTTTTTTTAATTTTTTGAAAATGTTATGCTCATGTTGAACCACCTAGTGGTACCGATGTAGATGCTACTATCATAATGTGCCATGATATATTTCCTAAAGAATTTGATTTGTTAAGATACAAGCACTTCAATGCAACTTTTTAGAATTCTAATCTTCCTAGTTGATATTGGATTTAACATCATCTAGGTGTGCACATCATGATAGAGTTCCTTCTGAATTGTTATGATGAAGGGTAGTTTCCAACACATAGTCAATTTGGGACTTGGTTATCATGAGTGGAATGGACGATGATGTGTGTGAAGGGAGATGAGATGGATTAGTTGATAGTTTGGAACCTTTGACTCTCCACATGGGTAAATAAGAAATGATGGGTGGAGATATAGTTTTTCATGAAATTGCGACCAACTGCTTGATATGCCTTGTATGTCACTTGATAAGCCTACTTTTATGCTCATGAGTAGCTTTGATGGATACATTTCCCTTTTTAATTTTTCCCCATAGTTTCTTTGATTTATGAAGTGTGAAAGGGATGATTTCCCTTTGTATTATTTGGTATCCATTTGTATTTATTTTTTCCATTTTTCTTTTTTGCTTCTTTTTCTTTAACTATCTTCTCCTTCTTTGATAGGAACCTTTCTTTCTATGTTGGTCCCAATTTTTTGATGGGATGATGGGTGGATGAAGATTCGTGATACAACTAGTTGTAGAGTTAGCAACATTTTTATCATAAGGGTTCTTTGTGCCCCCTATGTTGGTGTTTGCATAAAAAAAGTTACCCCTGGTGTTGTGGAGGTATTATTGACATGTGTTGATTCTGTTAGTTTCAAGATGTCATTGTTAACAAGACTTGATCCTTTGATTTGGTAATGTATCCTCTGATAAATGGCTAGTGAACATGACTTGTTGTGGACACATGATATTTCTATTGGTTCTTATTGTTCAGAAATGTTAGCTATCTACTCTAATTCAATACCTATTGATGATGCACAATCACTATAAGAATAAAGAATCTCTACCATTGTTTGCTCTTGTGTGAGAATGTCAAGAGTGGGAGACCCTTATTTTGGATGAAGAATGTCTATATTTCCATCACAAGGAAACATCTCATGGGTGATATCGAGGATTTCTTTGAAATTTTGAATGGATTGGAAGATGTTCATCAAATCAGGATAATACTTTGGGGAAGTGAGCTCTTCATCTTGACCTATGGTAGAGCAATTATCCCTTACATATTGGAAGATATTATGTAAATCATGACAATGTTGTGGTGATATAGGCTCTTGATCCTGACTTGATTTGGAGCTACTTTCATTATACTCAAGAATCTCCTCTTGACATGATCCTTGGGTGGATGGTACATCATCAATAAAAGACTTCACAATATTTAGTAGGTATGGGTGAAATAATGGATGTCTCTTGTTTCTTCAAAAATTATTCAATATGCCCAATCATGAACTCATATGAGGGAGAGATTACTATTTGATACATAACTGATGCCATCTCGATATGAAACATTGCTAGACACTATTGGTTGATTTGGACTTTATTTTAAAACAATATCTTGATGCATGTCTAATTCCTCATGTTGTGATGAATGAATAACACAGATGTGTCCTACCATTTTATCATAAGTATGGTTTATGTTGTTTGAAGTTGATGCCTTTCTAGAATATTTTGCTTTTCCATGATCAGGCATTAAAGTTTTATAGATCTCTAAATTTTGATTCCTTTATTTTTGATCAATATCGATTTCTCCTTGTTCAATAAGGTCTTGGATTAGGTGTTTGAGTCTGAAACAGTTTTGTGTATTATGACCCTTGTATTGGTGAAATTCACAATAATGGTCATCTCGATACCTAGTGGGTTTGAATTGTGGTTCTTGGTAGTTTTTGAACTCTGGGAGTGTGATAAGGTTCAATTGTATCAACTTCTTCAAGACTATTTCCATAGGTTCCCTTAAGGGAGTAAATTCTTGTTTAGGAGCATTGTTTCATCTTTGTGGTATGTAGTTTTGTTTTGGTTGTGTCCTCTTAGAGGGTTGACATTGTTAACATTTTTTTGGTTGTTTTGTGATGTGTTTTTTTGAGAGTTCTATTGTATGGTCTGTGTGTTCGATGGTGCCTTAATTACAACCTTTTCATCTACCACACCATCATTAGTAACGGTCTTGTTTTTAGCCCAAAATCATGGTTTGTCATTGCAACAAGATGGTTGGTTTTGATTTTGTGTTGTTCCTTTTTGACGAGGGCTCTTTCAATGTTAGGATCCCTAGGGATGAGTTCTTCGTATGTCAAGAAATGTTTCATTTTTAGCTAGAAGGATAAGTCTATTCCCACATTTTCAATAATGATCTCCATTTATTTTTCTTAGGAATTGGCCATTTACATTTACTAGCTCTATGCCTCCATCATTGCAATTTTTTTGCAAATTATTCACCCTTGTTTTGTTTTAGGGTATAAAGTTCCTCCAAACTTATGCCCATATCAAGGTTGTAGGAGAAGTATTCTACAAACTGATCTATTGTTTCTTGAAAAGTTTAGATTCTAGGAGATAGGTACGGGAACCATTCTATTGATTGGCCTCCCAAACTACGTGGGAAAAGACACATCAAATAGGAGTCATTGTATGCTACTTCCATACATGCCGCATAGAATTCCTCAATGTGATTTTTTGGATTTCCACGCCCTTTGTATTTATCAAATTTAGGGATTTCAAATCTCAGTGGGAATGTTATCATTGCAATGTTACGATCAAAAGGATATGGACACAAGTCTCGTTGTGCATACGATTTCTTCATTTCCTAGCTTGGATATCTTGAATTTATTGCATGAGTGTTCTAATTTGCAAAGAAAGATTGTCTTGAGGATTTTTTGGTGGTGGAGCATACGTGTTGTATTGAGGAATGATAGATGAATTGTATGTGGGATTTTGATAAGGGGGTGTGTTTGTGTTGAATGTATTGTATGGTGTGTATGGTGGGATGTGTTTGGTATTGTGGATTGAAGAGTGATAATGGTGGTGGTGTGTCGTATGCTCCTTATGAATTTTGATTCAAGACATTTTTTGTGACTTTGCATATGGTGGTTGTTGGTTTTAATACAAGCCTTGTTGTTGTTGTTATAGTACTGCTGCCCCATTTTCATCTCCAACTCAAAATGGCCCTATACACACTCAAAAAATTTATGAGGGACACATGTTAAGTCAAAACCCACTCTAGGTGATTCTAGGATGGTTAATGAGTTATGTTATAGGTGATTAAGGAATGCATAATGTCTTTCATATAGGTGTTTAGTGGTGTTGGATTTATTTAGGCATTTTTTAGGGATTTTAAATTATCAAAAGAGGAAACAAAATATAATATTCATGCTCAACAAGCCTTATTTTTCATTAAGGTAGGTTTCAAAAAGCGCTTATCCTAAGGATGGAATGGAGAGCATGCCAATACACCACTATGGAATCTGAAAATGGTGGAAAATCAGGTGAAGTAATGAAAAATATTATCACACAAAAGCATAAAATGTTTAAGGAATAAAGAGGAAAATGAGAAAAAAGCAAAAGGAGTTTTGACCAAGTCTTTTGACTGCCAAAATAAGAAGGATAATTTAGTTTTGGTTTTCCCTTCATACATGTAAAGAAGAGAAATTCAAGGGTTTGGTGTTTAGTATTGAATGAGCTTCATGGTGGTGTTGAAGGAGTCTTACCATGGTGGTATTAAGAGATTAAGTTCCAAGAGAGCATTCAGAGGCACGTTGCAATAGAAGATGGAGTCAAATTAGAGAGTTTCTTGGAGCTTTTTTAGGTCTTATGCACACGTTTTAGGTTCAATAACATTCCAACTGCTACTTGGTATGTTTTATTTTCCTTATAAGGTATATGTGTTGGTCTATGTGATCTATGAGTCATCAAATACTTGTTTCTAAGGAAATATTAAATGATAAATACCGCGATGAATATCTTTCTTAGTGATCTGCTATGTGGGATTCATAGAGCACGGGTAATCTCTAAATACCTCTGCCATGAACGGGTCTTGAAATAGGATATGGTAGTTCAACTTGTTTTAGAAGAAGCACATAATATTTATGTATTTTATTATCAAATAAATGGAGGAGGTGAGATACACAGAATAGAGGTCTGCAACAAATGCAATGATATTTTTAGTGACAGTCATGTGTTGACTCAAGGTTGCAAACTTCATCTCTTTGTCTGAATGGATTCCTACAAAGTAGATAGAGTGTGTATATGGAAGGTATAAGTATGTGCTTTTATCACTGTATAGTGGTGTAATGGTCTTCATGATTGCGTGATATTCACATGGATACAATACGTTGCAAGGAGTCAATAAACCATTGGGAATTGTACAAAGTGGTTTTGAGATTTGTAAGCAGTGGAAAATGCAGAGGTCTTTTTATGCTTATGAGGAAATGGATTAGAGGTTTTGGACTGAACAGAGAAAGGTTTCAAAAGTTATTCAGCTTGTTAAATATGATAAAATGAATATGAAAATGCATTTGTGTGTTGTCAAAACAATGTCATGTCAAGGGTTTGTTGATAAGCACTTATGAGAAATTAAGATCTCACTGAAATTTAAATATGAGATCCCTCAAAGTGATTGGTCTATGAGATGCCACAAATGATCTTATTATAGTGGAAATATTTCCATGTCATCTTTGTTTAGTGATAAGCCCAATCACAAAGTAGTAGGTTTTACATTCCAATGAATAAATCTAGTGATATTATTGTCTCCTCTTTAATTTTTGTGGCCCCTTATAAGTGAATAAGTTGCTTCAATGAGAAACTGAGTTACAATTTCCAAGCATGTAGCTATTCAAAGTCTCTATGGATTTCAGTGGTTTTGTGGTCAGTAAACAAGGATAGACCTTTTCAGGAAACACAAGTGAAAGGATTAAGTCCATAACAATCTTCAATAAGCACACAATACGGTGATAGTCATATCTCAAAAACCACAAACTAGGTTTTCATGATTTTTTGATAGAAATTAGGAAATAGTTAGATGAAAGAACCCATTAAATTTTAAAAAAAACCCAGTTTGTGGTTTGAGAAAAAATCACCAGTCTGAGACAATGAAGGTGAATTATGTTGTAAATCAATGAACAAGACAAAGGGATAACAAGATTATAAATGACTGTGTAGATTGACAGATGAAAAAAGGCATGGCAGTCAAAAGGGCAGTCCAAAGAAAAAGTCATTTTGTCACAAAGAAGGATAGAGGTATGCAATAGTTACAAATGAAACTTCAAATCTCATGAATAATATATCATCAAAGAAAGAAATTGAGGGCAGTCATAAGTCTTCAATAGCTAAGCAAAAGATGGTCACTATGGTAGAAGACAGTCATGTCTCAAGGAGCAGAATACTGCCATGGTACCAAGAGGCAACAATATCAAAACCCTAGCTGGGTTCCCAAGCAAAAACTCCATGATATCACTAAAAGATAGCCAATTCAAGCAGGTTTTCAAGTGTCAGTCATGGTAAAAAATACAAATAGTCATGGAAGTCTTAATTTGTGCATGTACGACAACCATCTTTTCTATGTATAGGATTGTAAAGAGAATGACAAAGTGCTAGGTGATAGTTACATAATACTGTACATAGAAAGCTAAAAGGTAATGGAAACCATAATGGCAGAGTTGGAGATGACAAATCATTGAAGCCTTAGAGGAGTGATTACCAACATGAATGATTGTCCCATGGTGATAAGGTACAGTGGTAATGAGACAATCATAGTATGATAACATAGGTTTGAGTAGCATTGGAACATGGCAGTATGTCAGTCTGTGAGGAAAGAAATAAAGACAATCCTTTTGAGGAAGACCTTAATGACTAAAGGAGAACAAAATCCATAGAGGGAAACATGAAGATCACAAGGGTAGAGCAGTGTTCAAGTGTTCAAGAGATGGGGCAATCATATATTTCAAAGGCAGATTCAAACGGTTTCAAAGTAATGGGTAAAGATAATAATGCCATAGGAAGCATGTGAAAAGGAGTTAAAGCCCATTCTATCAATGTCCAAGATACTACATTTCACTATGCTCTTCAGGGAGAGTATGCAGTTGTAAAACATCCAAGTGTTGTATAATGGGCATGCAAGTGGTAAGAGATAGATGCCACAGGGGCTAGAAAAAGATTCTAATTTGAATTAAGTAGAAATATGGTGTCAAGATTTGGAATAATCCAAAGTGATTGAATCTCTACATGGATTTAGATTTTGTCTAGATGGAAAATAGTTAGTGACTCAACATTTTATTCAAAATTCCTCCTAGTACGCCTTAGAGGGAAGAATTTAAAATTCAAACTTCAATTCAAACTTGGAATTAGTTAAAGGAGTACGTTGGGAGTTCACTTTCAATTTGGGGCCTGATTTTAAGGGATGGGCATCAATTAACTACTCAATTGGACTTGATGTCAACTCTTTTGACATGGAGTTCACCTCTTCATTCTCCAAGTGGATAGGAAAGTTGGCCTTTATCAATTATAACTTCAATAAACTCTGAGCTTCTTTTCTCCTCTATAGGGCAGTCCTAACTCTTGTTTTGAAGTTAGTTCTGAGTATGTTCATTGTTGTTGCAACAACATACATACTTTGTAACTCATTCCTTATGATTTTTTCAGTCTTTGTAATTAGTTTTACTTGTAATGCAAATACTTCTTGATATTCAATAAAGAAGTTTAGTTCCTTCTCAAATCTGTCTTGTTCCAACATTGTATGTGAGTGTTTTGATTAAAATATTGTGATTTTTATAAGAAAATCCCTGTTTTTTTATCTTATTCCTTCAATGTTTAGTTCAAATGCAACATTTTATAGTGCAGTGCAGTTCATTGATTGCGTATCTATTTTTGTTGAATGTTAGTTATGAAAACATCACTATTTCCTTTCAAACAAACATCAAACATTGAAACCTTTCATATGAATCATTTATGCAAAACATATCAACTTGAGTTGTGAATAGTTTCAACTTCACTTTTGAGTTATTTTATGAGTTTTAACAACATATGCAAGTCATTTTCAGTTGGTGAATCACCCCTTAGAATAGCTTTCAGTTTCTACAACATCCTTCTCCCTTTTCCCATCACAATCAGTAGCTCTTAGGATATATTCAAAGGGAGCCAACCCATACTCTAGAGGTCTATCTTCACCATAGGGTACCCACAACTTGAAGATATTCCAATGTTTCATAGGATTATCCGAGTCTAGGCTCAACTAGGGTGCAAATACTTAGTGACAACAAGTACAAGAATTTGTTTTTGTTGGGCATATTGTTGTGCTTGTAATTGAGCTTTTTGTTGTGCTTTCAATTGGGCTTTTTGTTGTGCTTGTAATTGAGTGTGTTGTTGCTTGCAATTAAGATTGTGCTTGTTGTTGATACACAATAGATTGTTGATGAGCTAAAGCATTCTTTTCCTTGAGGTGATAGGATGGTGTTTTGGTTTGGGACAAATTGATTTGATTGAATGTATTGGTTTGATGGGATGTTTTGATTTTGAGCCACAAGTCATGGATTTTGGGGAATCATGTTATGAGTGGCTTGTGATGGTGGATTAATTTTATTTTGGGGTGGTTGATGTGTGATCAAATTTTGATCGTTGGAAATTTTATTTTGATTTGGAATATGTTGAGCTTGTTGTGAAATTTGTCCTTGATTTTGTTGTGATATCAATCCTTGCAAAATTTGGGATTGTGATGGAGGAATGTAAGTTTAAGGACCCATTTGATTTTGTATTTTTTGAGGGACTCTTTGATTTTGAATCAAAGGTTGGGATACTTGATATGATGCCACTTGATGTTGTGATGTTAGTGGCATACCTTTATTTGGGACCAATTTATTTTATATGTTTCCTTGATGTATTTGATTTGGGACCAATGTATTTCCTTGATTGATCTGATTTGGGACCAATATATTTCCCTAGTTGATTTGATTTGGGACCAATTGATTTGATGTGTTTCCTTGATGTATTTGATTTGGGACCAATTTATTTCCTTGATTGATTTAATTTGGGACCAATTGATTTGATGTGTTTCCTTAGTTGATTTGAGGGACTTGTGGAGCCATTTGATTTTTACGTTCAATTGGATGGTTTTGTGATGATTTACCTTATAGTGTTGATGATTAACTTTGTAGTATTGTGTTCACATGTCCTTACAGATTCACTTAGGGTGGTTGACTCACTTGGTTTTGCTGAATACTAGGAGCATTTTGGGTATTTGTCATGATTTAAGAAGGTGGTTGGACATGAAATGTTGGTACCATGTTTGTGTTGTGGACATGTGATGTGAGTGGAATGTTTGGATGTTGAGGGCGTTGTGGAATGGAGATGTTTTGAGGGATAGTTATGTTTTGAGTACCCAAATTTGTGTTGTTTCCTAGATTTTGAGTGCTACCAAGTTGGGTTCCTTGTTGAGTTGCAAGACTAGACAAAACCACCCTAGAAGTTAAAGGTTGAATTGGTAAAGTGATGAAGATGGTTGAGTGATAGATTGAAAAATATTTTGGACCAAGGGTTGTGTGATAGAAATTTGAGGAATAGATGTAACATTTACCAAAGGTTGTTCCCTTAATGTGTTCAAATTGAATGAGGAAGGGAATTTAGCTCCTTCTTTTGCCAAGGCTAACATGTATTGGGTTGGGTTCAATTTCATCATGATGTTGATGAGATGGTGATTCTTGGGATCTTGTTGGTACTCAAGTAGTTCCTCTGTGGTGAGTTCATTGGGATTATTGGTATCATCCTCTAATTCATACCCCATTTCTTGTGAAGTTTGAGTTGGATTTTGTGATGGGGTTGTGAAACCTCTTGGATCAAATTATTGTTGGTTTAGATCACTCATGGTAGATAAATTCTTATTTTTCTCCATATCTTTCTTGTATTTTGACCTTGTTGTTACCATAAATTTTGGATCAACTTTGGGAGTAGTGTGATGGGATTTGTACTGTTGAAACTCTTGAGTTGATTTAATTTTTTTTTAAAGTGAACCTCTAAGGTATTTAGGACCAATGATATTATGAATGATGAAAAGGATGAGTGATGTGGATGGTAAAGAACTCTCAATTTTGGACAACACTAGACTTAAGTTTTTGATGTAAGTTTGATGAGGATGCTAATGAACTTGTAAATCCTAGAAGTAGACTTGTGACATTAGGATTTTTTTTTTCAAAAGGATGTTTGCTAATCCAACTAGATGTGTAAAAAGGGTTGTGTTCCAAACATGTAGCTAGGTTAGATGATGGTGGATGAAAACTTTGGCCTAGGAGATTTGTTTGTCCAAAATTTAAAGTTGCTGGTGAGATGGTTTGATGGTTTGGTGTTTTGATGTTGGTTGATGTTTGATCCTAATGTTTAGACCTAAGAGGGACAGTGACAAGATCAAGGTGTTGAAAGAAATGATTTTTAATTTGAGTGTTTAAACCTAAAAGACCAATTTTTGTTTGATAAAGTGACTTTGGAATGATGTTTGAAGGTGTGATATGCCTAAAATTTCTTTGATAAAAACAACTTTAAGTATGCATTTTCCTATTTGATTTTGTTGTTGTAACCAAAATGTTTTGAAAATAGGACCAACATATACTTTCTTTGTAGTTCAATTCTTAAAATATGATTAATGTAAAAAAATTTTTACCACATTTTGATCTTGATTATGTTTAAGCTAAAATGTCTACAACTAAGAAAATGGTTTTCCACAAAGCTCGAATTTTGTGAAAATCAAGATGCTAAAGTCATAGTACCCTAGGTTTAATTTGAAATAATGAGTAGAGATATGAACCCAAATACTAGGATGCCACTAAGATATTATTTTAATAAAAACAAGATATACTTAGGGTCATGCAATAATATAGTGTTCTTCAAGTGTACTCCATTATATTAAAAGGGTTTAAATTTTGTGATAATGTTGATGTTTGTTTTTGAGTTTAAATGTCAAGCAATGTTTTTACCGACTTAATGGGTGAGGGGGATATTTCACAAGTCTTCTTCCATAAGACTTAATAGTTTAGCTCAACAAAATCAGTCAATAACAGTCTAGAGTAATAAAGGTACATTTCTTCTTAGTAGGCTTACCTCACCCCTGAAGGAATGGTGTTAAATCCAAATTTATAGAGGGCTCTGGTGGAACCCTTATTCTTTTCTTGGTTCCACTAAATTATTAAGGTTAAACCTTGATGGTCTTTCTCCTAGGGTCTTGGTTTTATGAAATTTTCATGTCCATGTCCTTTTGGGCTTTCAGATTTCTATTTTCAAGTTGATTGGTCGTGTCGGTTTTCAGTATTTTCATTAATCCTTCATGGCATTACGTCTCATGGTTTACCGACCCTTTCATTGTCTTTCGTTTCGTGACTAGGTCATCCTGTAAAACAACCTTTGGCACACGTGCTATTTTTTTTCTCCTTAAGTCAGGTTTTGAGTTTTGCATTGCCCATCGCCTGTCCATTTTCAAGTTTCATCAAGTAACCCGTGATGAGCGATGCCCTTCCTCTTTTGTGTTGGAAACTTATGTGTCTTTGCGTGTTCATTTGTGTCCACAAGGAAGTAATGCCCAATGAGCGATGCGATCAACATTTTTGCCCATCGCTCCCCTCTAAACTATCACTGATTTTTTGGTGCAAAGTAAAGTTGAACCAGCGACCGCCGATGTGAAAGATGTCTCCCATCGCTAAGGTGTGATGCTTCACTGGTTTACCTTGGCCATATGTGGGCTATCAAGTGATGAGCGATAAAATTGGGATCAATGGCCGAAATCTCTCTATCATAGATCGACGGTCTCTATCTCATCGCTGGCCTTACTACTATCGGTTGTTGGAGTTCTAAACTGGACTTGGGAGAAGCGATGCCCAATGCCATGTCTGAGAGGATGACACGTATTATCTGTCCAGTCCATCGCTTGGTACGCGTTATGTTGTTGAAAGGATGTTATGAGGTGGTGAATACGCGCGAACCACAGGGTCAAGTTCTCAAGCTCGTAAATCAACAGTGTATATTCAAATGAGAATGGGTAACTGACAGAGTGGGTATTTTCACTCGTGCGAGCTTCCCTGTGCCATTAATGGTGCTTGTGCTATGCCGAGTAATTGTGTAAGGGTTTCATTTTCATTTCCTACCTCGCTATGAGTAATTGAAAGAAGCAGTGACGAAGTGGAAATGCGAGCGAATGAATGCTACAAAAGCTATTCTAGGGTAAGTCTATACCAAACATTGAAAGTCTTATTCTTTTGTTGAATTGTATCTATGTCTTGTGTATCCATAATAATACTGTGGGGTTAGAATAGGGTTTTCTATATCATATAAATTGGTGTGCGTTTTGGGCTAGGGTAATATCAAAAATTAGTATTATTCTGTAATAGTGATTGTGAAGTTTATATCTTCAATTCGACACCTGGCTGAATTTGTAATTGAGGAAGGAACCCTAGTATAAGGAAAGGATGAGCCAATCAGGTGAGTCCTCCACCTCCAAACTTGCGTCGAAAAGAAAGAGGCAACATGCCTCTCATGAAACTGCACATGGGCATGAAGGCCTTGATAGGAAGAAAGGGCAGCCAAAGAATTATGTCCATTTTATGGACAAGTTTCAGCCTCTGGATGTCAAAGCAAGCGACAAGAAGGCCACATGAGATGGGGTATTAACCTCTAATTTTAAGGACCTTGCGATAGAGGTGGGTGATATTGTTGTGCCAAGGTCGGGTTGGGAGTTGTTTGTGAATTCATTTACAAGGAGGGATGCTCCTCACCATGGCCGAAATGTTTGGGGGTATGACCTGGGAAAGTTGGTTGTCCCGAATGTCTTTGTGGAAGTGGATTTAATGTTCCAACTTGCCAACATATATGATGATGTTAATAGGGTTATTACTGACACATCTAGAAGAAACCTCTTGGAAGTAAAGAGAAGTAAAGTTATAGAGGTCTTTGGAATGAACCCTGATGCTATTGAGAAAATTAGCATGGAGAATTTGCAAAAGTATTATAATGCACATAGGGTTGGGTACAGAAAAAGTGAATTGCCCAAATACAGGCTAGAAAAGGATTCCATGATTGCACTTAAGGAGGTCGAGCCCTTGGACTGTGAGGAATTTGTAGACTATTTCAAGTGCACATACTACATGTTGTGTGAGGTGTTCGAGATCAAGTGTGATTAAAGGATATTATTGGCTATGCCAGTCATGATTACAGATATCCAACACAGGTATCAACACAAATGGTTCGATTATGATAACCGCATTGCTGAATAGTTGCATTATGATTTAATGAGGTTAAAAGAAAGGAGAACCCCGGTGGACTTTCAGACACTATTATGTGTTGATGCACATGATCTTGTATCAAGGAAGGGAGGTTTTTAGTAGGTGTGCACAATTGAGGAGAGTGGACAACAATAACCATAGATTACAGGTGCAGATGTGGATTTACCTCTGGGATTTTCATTTCTCCACCTCAAATTATGTTGAGTTCTGTAATACAATAAAGCACACTATCTTGGTGCAAATGGGGGTAGCGCTAGTGGAAATGATTTCTAAAAAAATTAGGGCTTTATTAAGGCCAAGGGAATACAAAGATGATCCCAATTATGAGTGTAATTGGGGAGATTGGTATCTGTATGGAAAATGCACTATTATCAGATGCTATGGACCTGTTTTGGCCCCACATGTACTGCCTGCATATGTATCTGATAGGTTGGCATTCTTGGAGATTATGTGGAAAATGGATAATAGTGATGCTGAGAATTTTAGGGCCTCCAAGAAGGCTTCTATCATTGCTACTACCTTTTCTTTTGATCATTTTGTTGTCACTGCTAAAGAGGCCTATGAGGTTTTTGGTATAATGGTAAACAATCTAAGGATGGGTGTAGCCCCTATTAGGAAGTTTGACCCTGAAGGGGTCATTGACAGGGAGAAGGTTAAATGAGGAATATCAGGGTATGGGTCTCACCAATTTATTTTCAAGGAAGATGTAGTGAGAAACTTGCTAACTATAACTACTGCCCAAGATAGGGGGAAGTGTGGATGAAAAATGTTGACATGGACCAAAGAGCTTGAAGAAATAATTCCTTTTATGAAAGCCCGTATAAACACATTGATGATAAATTAACCAAAATGGAAATACTCCTCAGTGATTTCAGTGTTGGCACTTTCTTTGAGAAGGTACAAAAAGCAGAGGATTTAGCCTAGGCTACTTTACAAGAGCACTTGATAAAGACTGGTGGCCATTCAATGGAGCTGGTAGCACCAGAGGTTTAGCAACAACCATTGGATGTTGTGGATACCCCTACCCTGGAATTGCCTCCTGAGGAGATTGGTGAAACACATGATAGTGAAGCCAGCACATGCCAACCTTCCACTGAGTCGGACCCCATCAAGCACCGAGTGGAACAAGAATTCTCTTATCCTGATGTGGGGGATGCAATGAAACCTTTTGTTCCAGATGATAGGCTAGTACCTTGGGAGTATGATGAGAGTCAGGATAATGATGCAAAGATTTTAGCCTGTGCTAAATTCTTAGAAGATGATTCTTTCGTGGCTTCAAAGGAATTCAAGGAACTTGTTGTTGAGCTAAAAGATCAGGAAGTAAGTGATAGAATATAGGCTGTAGTGGAGGTAGTTGATCCTTCTCAGCAGGAGGAGGTGAAAAGGAATATTGAGGAGGAGATTGCCCAAGAAATTGCCAAGATGAATCCAGTGGAGGCCATGAGGTTAGTCAAAGATAGTGGAATGTTATTTATGCCTGGTTGGAGTTTTTCCTCCATAATTGCCTTGGATGCAATTAAAAGTGACCTAGGTGCTTCAATGTCTGAAGAGACATTCGATGAAAATACTTTTGGTTCGGTTTTTAGTCCCAGATTACATGCCTTGGCTATTTGGTCTCTGACTCCATATTCAGGAAGATGTGTACTTAGTAGAACAATGACTGGCCTCTCGGGTGATGTGATCATTGGGAGAGCTTCAGAGATGACAACCCCACAAGCTGCAAGGTTGACAATGCATTTGGCTATGTTGAGTGTTGATACTGTAGAGATTAGTTAGGCTAAGTACTCAAAACTATTTTAGAGACACAATAAGCTAGTCGAGGAGTATAACAAAGTAAGAGTTACCCTTGCTAAGGCTAGCCAGCAGGCCCTCCCAGCTTCCCCATCTAATACTTCACCTCAAGATAAGGACACTTTGAAATTGAGAATCAATGCTTTGAAGAAGGAGCCCTAGACAACTAAGGCTAAGAACAATAAACTCCAAGAAGGAATGAATAACACTTCCAAGGACATGGCCGAGGGTTTCCTCAGTCACAGGTGGCATAAAATTGATCTAAAGGTGGAAACTACATGGTTGACATACAAAGGTGTCCATGAAGCCTATGAGAAGTTTCATAATACCCAAGAGATTTTCGTGAACATCTAGAACAAGTGGAGCAACAGGTTGAGTAGCTTGAAAGAAAATTCAAGCGAATGCAAAGGGAGATCCTGGAGTTCCAGAGCAACTCCATGAATCAATTAAAAGAACTGAAGTTGTTGGAGAAATTACAGGCTTCCATGAAAGAATTGAGGGATTACAACAAGGAAAATTGAAGGCTTTTAGGGACATGGAGGAGCAAGGCATGCCTAAGGTTCTCGATGAGGAGGGTAATTTAAAGGATTATGACTCATGGAAGGCTTTGTTCGAGCATCTGACAGTTAAGTGTCCTGAGGTGACTAATGTTGAGAATAAACCATTCTTATCAACATTAAATGACTTGGTTGATAATCTTATCAAAATTGAGATAGGAATGGACACCTTTGTGAAGGAGGCCTGGGTCATGTTAGATGCAAGGCACAATGCCTATAGTATCAAAGTGAAAAAGTTGCTAGATGATAATTGGCTTGCTGAGGAGGAGTACAGGGATTGGTTAGTTAAATATGTTGAGTAAACCAAAAAGGGGTGGTGAGTGGATATAGAACATGGTCTAGTATAATACATGCCTGGCCTTTGAAACAAACTTTGTAAAAGAAAATCTATATCCTCTTAGTAGAATATACACGTGGAGCTCTAATCAAGGTTCCTTTCATATGCTCTTGGCTCTTATGTTTCATTTTGGTTTATCCTTCAGATAATGCAATGACATGGAATTTTAAAACAGCATGTGAGTGGTTCTTTGTATGCTCATTTGACTGATTGTGCTTTTGGTCTTTTCTTCCCATTTTGGTAAAATGCAAATATAACTACCGAGGGGTTGAAATGAAATGAAATGTTGAGGATGCAGGGTGAAATGTAATTTGGTATGCCAATAGCCTGATGCTTGTTTTCTCCCTTAACCTTATTAAAGGGAATTCAAGGATATTTGTGTGGGGTATTTGAAATTTTGTTGGATCTCAGGTACCTTTTGAGAACATTACCAGGAAATATGCAAGCGTATAGAATTGATAAATGAGTCTAGGATTAAGAGTTCATGTTTACAAGTAGCTTAAATTTTTTATAGTAATTATAGCATTTTGGCATCAATTAGTGGAAGATTAAAGACAAGTTTTCTCCCGTGAAGTGACTTATGAATTAGCAATGAAATGGTTAAGGATTATTTCATTTGGTCTCTGGTTATTGTGATCAGATGTGTGTTTTCATTATATGCTTCAATTCAAAGAATTGATTAAATGCTTTTAGTGTGATCACTGATTCATGTGTCATGATATAGGATTTATAAGAATTGTCTATGTGGATCTTCTGAGCTGCGAACTTGTAATGCAAGTCCATGATAATATGTCGATGTAGACACTATAATTGTTGTGTTACTTTTATTTGCAAATTTGACCCTGTTACCCTACGATAAGGAATTGTTCTATGCATTAGTTTAAATTCTGTGTACTTGGGCAATTGAATTGTGTCAAAGAACAACTCATTTGAATTAAATTTCATTTATAATGATGATGGTTATTATGGTTGTCAGTTAGTTTTCCAATTCTTTTCTTTGAGTCACCGAATGTAAAGGATTTTCCAAATTCTTGAAAATAGTTGTACTCTAAGTCTTGACTTGAGAATGTATCTATTGAATTTACAATGTATGTGAATGTGTAATGAGCTAATGTTATAAATAAATTGTGGGATTACCCTCTCGGGTTTTTTAGAGCCCGAAGTGTAGGAGGAAATCTAAATTGCTTTCTCTTGTTCATTGGCCAACCCTTGCAGATTGTTGATCATTGGAAGTGGCAAGTCCATAGGCTATTTGTAGAATCTCGTTGGATTTTAAAAAGAGCCAACAAATTTGCAACTCTGCTAGGGAATAAGTTTGAAATAGCTTGTTTCCAGAATGCCTTATCATTGATTATTATGTCATATAGTGACAATTCTTATATAGAGTCAGTGTATTTCAAATATTGTTGGTTGTTGTCTCATGACTTTCACTGTATTTTTCACTAAGGTTCATGTTGGGTTTCCGATGTTCTAATTTTTCCAAATGGTGTGTCCAAGATTCATTTAGAAATACATTGCATTTGTCAAGTTTGTTTGTGTACTTAAGAATTTGGCAAAGGTTTACATAAATTGTAACAAAATTGCTACAAATTGGTCCCAAGGAGTTTGGGTGGCGACTCTAAACTCTCTGCACCAATGCGAACCGGTGTTTAAAGATATTAAATAAGTAGTGAAGAAGAGGAAGAAGAAATGAAAGAGATTAGTGGATGTAAAGACAATCCAAATACAAATGCAGGGAACTCAGGGCCACATGAAGAAACATCCAAAACAAAAACTGGAAGGAGATTTATCCAAACACATGAACCTGCACGGGAAGTGGATAAAGGCAAAAGGTACTAAAAAATGTGTTTGTTCCTCACCCTCTTCCTGAACACGGTGGTCATTCTAGTTCTAGTTCAGAAGGTGAAAATAATTTGTTAGATTTTGGTGATCACAATTCTAATGAGATTGGAGAAGTTTACATGAAACCTGTTGTGGGAGATAAATCTTCTGACCATGGAGTAAAGCCCATGGAAAAGAGGGAAAGGGATATAATACAAAGGGATAATGCTAGTGATAGGCAGGCTAGGACTGAGGGACAATTAACTCCTAATTCTTATCACTATACCCCTATCCCGTTAGATCTACTGATGGGAGATGATGAATATTCCCATAATGTTACCCTTAACCAGGAAGATGTCATAATAGAATCTAATGGTGATTCAAATTTTCCAAAAGAGGAAGAAGTTTTCAGAGATATGAGGTTGATTAATGAAAGAGCCTCAAAGTGTGGTGAAATAGAAAAAAGAGGGAGGTAGAGAAAGAAAAAAGGATTAGGGATGCAATAATTCAAAGAGATATGCTGCGAAGGAAAGTTGAGGAGATGGAAGAATTGGACAGGCTAGCAGCTAAAACTATCCAAACAACCGGTCTAGTTCTTCAGGAAATTGTGCCCAAAATCCCTGAAATCCCTTTTGCTGATGGTACTGCTACCAACTCACAAGCCAATAGTACTGATTCATGTGCCATGATATAGGATTTGTAAGAATTGTCTGTGTGGAACTTCTGAGTTGCAGACTTGTAATGCAAGCCCATGATAATATGCTGATGTAGATGCTATAATAGTTGTGTTACTGTTATTTGCAAATTTGACTCCGTTACCCTATGATAAGGCACTGTTCTATGCATTAGTTGAAATTTTGCATACTTGGCCAATTGAACTGTGTCAAAGAACAACTCATTTGAATTAAATTGCATTTATAATGATGATGGTTATTATGGTTGTCAGTTAGTTTTCCCATTCTTTGCTTTGAGTCATCGGATGTAAAGGATTTTCCAAAATCTTGCAAATCGTTGCACTCTAAGTCTTGACTTGAGAATGTATCTGTTGAATTTACAATGTATGTGAATATGTAATGAGCTAATGTTATAAATACATTGTGGGATTACCCTCCCAGGTTTTGCAGAGCCCAAAGTGTAGGAGGAAAGCTAAATTATTTTCTCTCATTTGTTGGCCAACCCTTGCAAACTGTTGATCATTGGAAGTGACAAGTCCATAGGCTATCTATAGGATCTGGTTGGATTTTAAAAAGATCCAAAAAATTGGTGACTCTGCTGGGGAATAAGTTTGAAATGGCTTGTTTCCAGAATGCTTTATCATTGATTATTATGTCATATAGTGACAACTCTTATATAGAGTCGGTATGTTTCAAATATTGTTGGTTGTTGTCTCATGACTTTCACTGTATTTTTCACTAAGGTTCATGTTGGGTTTACGGTGTTCTAATATTTCCAAATGGTGTGCCCGAGATTCATTTAAAAATACATTGCATTTGTCAAGTTTGTTTGTGTACTTAAGAATTTGGCAAAGATTTGCATAAATTGTAACACAATTGCTACAAATTGGTCCCAAGGAATTTGGGTGGCGACTCTAAACTCTCTGCACCAGTGTGAACCGGTGTTTAAAGATATTAAAGAAGTAGTGAAGAAGAGGAAGAAGAAATCAAAGAGATTAGTGGATGTAAAGACAATCCAAATACAAATGCGGGGAAACTAGGGCCACATGAAGAAACATCCAGAATAAAAATTGGAAGGAGATTTATCCAAACACATGACCCCACATGGGAAGTGGATAAAGGAAAAAGGTACTGAAAAATGTAAGTTTGTTCCTCACCCTCTTCTTGAACACGGTGGTCATTCTAGTTCTAGTTCAGAAGGTGAAAATAATACGTTAGATTTTGGTGATCACAGTTCTAATGATATTGGAGAAGTTTACATGGAATTTGTTGTGGGAGAGCAATCTTCTGACCATGGAGTAAAGGCCATGGAAAAGAGGGAAAGGGATAGAATACAAATGGATAATGTTAGTGCTAGGCGGGCTAGGACTGAGGGACAATTAACTCTTGATTCTTATCGCTATACCCCTATCCCTTTAGATCTACTGATGGGAGATGATGAATATTCCCGTAATGTTACCCTTAACCAGGAAGATGTCATAATAGCATCTGATGGTGATTCAACTTTTCCGGAAGAGGAAGAAGTTTATAGAGATATGAGGTTGCTTAATGAAAGAGCCTCAAAGTGTGGTGAAAATAGAAAAAAGACAGAGGCAGAGAAAGAAAAAAGGATTAGGGATGCAATAATTCAAAGAGATATCCTGCGAAGGAAAGTTGAGGAGATGGAAGATTGGATAGGCTAGCAACTAAAACTGTCCAAACAATTGGTCCAGTTATTTAGGAAATTGCGCCCAAAATCCCTGAAATCCCTTATGTTGATGGTACTGCTACCAACTCACAAGCCAATAGTACTGATTCATGTGTCGTGATATAGGATTTGTAAGAATTGTCTCTGTGGATCTTCTAAGTTGCAAACTTTTAATGCAAGCCCATGATAATATATCGATGTAGATGCTATAATTGTTGTGTTACTGTTATTTGCAAATTTGTCCCCGTTACCCTACGATAAGATACTGTTTTATGCATTAGTTTAAATTATGCGTACTTGGCCAATTGAATTGTGTCAAAGAACAACTCATTTGAATTAAATTGTTTTTATAATGATGATGGTTATTATGGTTGTTAGTTAGTTTTCCTATTCTCTGCTTTGAGTCACCGGATGTAAAGGATTTGCCAAATTCTTGCAAATCGTTGTACTCTAAGTCTTGACTTGAGAATGTATCTGTTGAATTTACAATGTATGTGAATGTGTAATGAGTTAATGTTATAAATACATTGTGGGATTACCCTCCTGGGTTTTGCAGAGCCTGAAGTACACGAGGAAAGCTAAATTGCTTTATCTCATTCATTGGCCAACCCTTATAGACTGTTGATCATTGGAAGTGGCAAGTCCATAGGCTATCTATAGGATCTGGTTGGATTTTAAAAAGATCCAATAGGGTCAAATATGACATATCAAGGAGATGTACCATATTGATACTCCTAGCTTTGTACAAGAGAATGAAATCTTAAGCTTTATGCCTCAACCATAAACTAGATGTGGTAAGTAACTTCTGGGAATGGTGTTATTCTCGTGCACTACTTTGAATAATCATTTCAAAAAAATTGGTTAGCCTCTAGATACAAAGGTTTTTAGTGACACCATGAACACTGGGAGTATATGTCTACTGTGAGACACTAAAGTCTCCATATTCCCCTAAGGGACCCATTCGTTCACATGAGAGTAGGCGCGTATATGTATGAATGTCTCAAATTTATGCTACTTACTTTGGTTTTCACATACTTTATATAGCCCATCGGTAAACATGATTGAAGGTCACCAATGATTTCTCCATTGTGGGATGCACCTCAAAGGTAGGCCCTCTCTAATAAAATAAAAGGAATTATATTTATCTTCACCCAAGATCACATTAAGTGCGAGGGGAGAGGATACGTAGCAAGCCTTTGGGAGACTCAATTTTTTTGTAAACTTAGAGTTTTTCTCTTTACCCAAGATCACATGAAGGGCAAGGGGAGAGAATATGTACTAAAATTTTACACAATAATGATAAGAAAAGTAGACAATGGTTCATTTTAGTGCAAAAAAAGTAAATGTTATGTTCATTTTAACCACCAAAACTATGTGTGAATTTTCCTTGTTCAATTTTAGATCCAAAGTAAATGTGAAGATGTTTGGTTCAATTTTAAGCCAACTTAAAAATGAAAGATATATTGTTCATTGTTAAACCAAACTGAAGTGTGAATTGATTTTAAACCCAAATTAAAGTATTATTTAACTAAAACATGGAAGTAAAAGGCTCTTAGGTCATCCTTCTCATAAGTATTTAAAAATAATTTGAATTTTTTGACAAGATAAGTGTTGATGAACACTTTTTGGTTCAATCCATGCTTCCAAATGTTAGATGAAATCAAGGAAAAAAGAGGATGTTAGGGTTAGACAAATGATTAAGCATCAAAACCCTACAACCTAGACCCAATTGTAATGTGATTTGACTTTAGATGCACAAAGGGAAAATTTAAATCTACCAAAATTGAAAAAAACTTACACCATTGTTTAGAGCATGAAATTATACCCCATTAAAAAAAATCTCTAAAAAATACCACCGTATGACCAAGATATGGCCATTTAAATATGGAGTGCAAAAGCAGAGATATAATTACACCACTGTTTGACAATTGTGCCACTATTTTACAATTGCGCTCCAATGCACACAATTGCATCACTATATAAAAGAATTATGTTTCTATATTAAACAATTACACTCTAATTCAAACAATTGTGTTGTTCTACCTCAGACAATTGTGTTCGTTGACCCTGAAACTTGGAAAAACACAAAAAACTCAAGAAAAAATTATCAAATTTGATTAGTAAAGCCCTCCTTCTAGCAAGAAAATGTGAGCATGATCATAAACTAAGCTAATAATGATTAAATTACATAAATTAAACCAAGATTTAACTAATTAAGCCATGCTCCCAATGAAATTCTTGAAAACATTAAACTAAGAAGCCATTAAAACTGAAATGCTTAAAGGAAACCTAATTTAATACATCAAATCTCATCCCATTGGGGGATTGGTGCTAAATTGTGTTGAACAAGAAAACTAAGAAGGGGGTGAATCGGTTGTAGAAAATTTTAACCTTTAAAAAAATTCACCAAAACTTAGATCAATCACAAATCCTTTACTTTGCTAAAATGATTAAACATTAAGTGCAAAGGCAGAAACTACAAAGCATCACACAAGCATAGTAACACCAAATTTACGTGGAAAACCCAATGAGGGAAAAACCACAGTGAGGATTAGATCACAATATAAAGAATAACAAAACCGATTACAAAGGCTCACTACCAGAATAGGCTCACTACCAAAATAGGACTCACTATCTGACAAGGGTTAACCACTAGAAGGGCTCACTGCCACATAGATACAAAGAAGATAGAATAGATATGTCACAGAGAGAAGACACTATCAATGCAACACATATTTCCACCACAATTCGCTCAACCACTTGTAGACATGCATGAATGATAGAGTACACCTTCAGCTCACTACACTCAGAAACTCAACAATTAGATTTTGCATTGATCTACCACACTCACATCACATACACACACTATTTCGCATCTATTTTGCATCTATCCACTCTATTTATTTGCACATATCTCTTTGTACATCTTTCACCTGTAGGATTTGAGAAATGCAAATCCATAGAACCCGATCAATACCTGCATGCAAAAGACTTGTCACAGAGAAAGAGAGAGATCAAGACAAGGGTTTGGCTCTCACAATGTGCAAGATGTATTCCAGAAAAATGAAATACAGCATAAATGAAATACAAGAGATCGATCCTTATAAAAGGAGATCAAAACCTAAAAGGAAAACCTAACCCTAAAGGTGAGTGCATTTAATAATTAATATTAATTATTAAATGACTAATATGTGTGCAAGGCGAAATCTTAAGAGGAGAGTAAAGTTAATTAATTACTTTACTCTAACACCCCCCCTTAAGATAAGCAAGAGTGCAGCTACAGACTAGTGCAAGAAAGCAAAAGAACTACAGTGCAAGAAAGTAAAATTGGGTCCCGGCAACTAGGCCTGATCAGGTACCCAAGTACAAGGAAATCTCTATGAAACGGAGAAAAGGAGAAAACCCAGTGGGAAAAAACTCCTCTCCAAAAAGAGATGCAAAAAGAAAGTACAAATGAAATGTCTCAAGAGACTCTCTCAAGAACATATGTAGATATACAATCAGATACCCCCCCATGAGAGAGAGTGGAGACTCCAAAGCCCCCCCAGAATGAGAGAACCCCTGTGCCAATGATCAAACCAATGTGTCGCCTCGGAGGAAGAAACAGATCCAATGGTCGAAGATGAGGAAATCCCTGGATGTGAGGTGAAAATGGAAGTCCTAGATGATGCGCACTGAAGAACGAAACATCAACATGAGTGTATGAAAAACAAAATGGTGAATCAAACAACTCAAGATGATCCTGAAATGGAATCTCCAATGAAGAAGGGATAACAGGTGTGCTGAATCTGTCATCTGTGAGGAAAGGAATATCCTCAGATATGGCCTCAACAATTGCACTTGATGGCTCGATGAGTGGAGCAACAATGTCAGTCACAACTGAAGAGGTATCCTGCTGAACAAATGTGATCTCAACAGGAGGAAGAGGTGTAGAAGTCTCAACACTAGTCTCATGAACAGATGGAAGAACACATAAGTTCAAGTGACCGAACTTCTCCTCAGATACTGCATGCTCTCTTGTAGAAAGAGAGGGAGATGGTGGACCAAAGTGTGTGAATGCATACAATCGGGAAGAATGATCAACTGTCCCTATTGCAACAATGTTGCCAGTCTGAATGTCTCTGATGTGCACTGAATCAGGTGTGAACTCAACTGTCTTCCCTGTCCCACTGTGAGCAATCTGATAGATGGAGAGAAGGTTAGTGGACAAAGATGGAACACATAGTACATCATTGAATGTACCGTCATCAATATCGATAGAACCTTTCCCACATACACTCATATAAGTGTTATTACCCATCAATATGTGTGGTGAGGACGCAGCCTCGAAAGATGAGAACATGTCCTGAGAAGATGCCATATGGTGTGAAGCACCTGAATCCAGTAGCCATCTAGATGAATGTGAACTGGTGGTTGCACATAATGCATGACCCTTATGTGGGGCCTGTCCATCTATCTGGAATGATGGTGAAGAAGAAGACCCGCCTGAAGTAGATGAAGAAGAGTGATGAATATGGTTCTTCTCAAGAAGAGCTGTCAAATCTGAAACCTGTTTTGCATATCCATCTATCTTCTTCTCATAACACTTGGACTCATCATGTCCTAGCTTAGTGCAATAAGCACACTTAGGTCTATCTTTCTTCGATGATTCCCCCTTAGGAGAAGGTGAATCAGAAGTCTTCTGTGAACTAGAATCCTTCCAATGCTCTGTGGTCTGTGGTTTTTGTTTCTGCTTCTGCTTCTGCTTCCCCTGATATGACTGTGCTACCAATGCTTGGTGCGGTGATCCTGTGAGAGCATCCAACTGTGATATCTTAGCCTGCTCTCATGTCAAACGATCACAAAACACCTCAAAAGAAGGCATGGTAAAACGTGCACCCAAGGCATCCATAGTGGAATGGAAGGTAGATGAGAATATCTGAAAGTTCCCACGAAGTTTTGACAAAATCAGGTAAATACACTCTGTATCAGTCTTAACCTTACCACAACCCTGTAGAAGAGATCTCTGTTGTTTGAATTTCATCAGAAAGTCCTCAATGGAGGGAAAAGAATCAGGTACAAGTGAAGTCAACTCTGCCTCAATCTGCAATGCTCTAAACTCGTTGATAGTGCCAAAAAGTCCCTCAAACTTGGTCCAATAGGCCCTAGGTGTGAGACACCCTTCAAGATGAAACAGGAGACTGTCTGAAATGTGCAAAGCAATCAATCCCATAGCCTGATCCATATTGTTCCTGTGCTGCATAACCTCAAAGGCGCGAGTCAATGGAGGCTGAACCGCATCCAAACAGGACCATAACCCTCGAGACTGAAGAAGTGTCATCATGCGACCCTTCCAAGTGTGATAATTATGCGGTGTGAGAAGCTCAATAGATCTGTCGGCCATGCTGTAAACTGTGCCTCAACTGCTCTGAATCTGTTTTTTTTTTATTATTATTTAGTGGTCTTTCAGAACTAGACAGAAGATGCAGAAGGGGTTTGTTTGTTTTGTTTTGGTGTTTATAGATTCTGGTTTTTTGATGTAGATGACAGAAAGCAAGAAAAAACACCCCCCCACAATGCAAAAATCCAATCCCCAGTACAAACTAAAAGCCAGAAAACAATAAAAAGCAGTAATTGGTATGAGACAAATCTCTGAGTACCTGAAGAATTTTCTGGTGAAATAAACTATAGATTTGGAAAGAGCACAAAACCACCTTTCTGACGCCTATTCGTTTTCGAAAAACGGAGCAAAATTGAGCAAGTTATGCCCCTCGGAGTACAAAAATATCATCTGACTTTGACTGCGAAAAACTGCATGCAAACTGAATATTTTTGAAGAAATTTATACACCATCAGAACGGGCTTGGAACCAGCTTTCCGAAAATATTTTGTTTTTGAAAAACCGAGTTCGTATGCAAAAGTTATGACCAAAATACCAAAACTGCTCCAAAAAGGTTTGAAGGTTAAGCCTGATGGTCAGGCTAACCGCTAGCATTAACCGCTAGTTTTAAACCGCTAGCGGTTAACTGACGGCGGCGCCCATAACTCTGATTTTTAAATTTTTTTTCGGATTGCGTGCCGTACCAGGCCGTACGACCCAGAAATGAAATTTTTTTGCCTCCCGGAGTCACTGTGTCCGATTTTGACGATTTGACAGTCGATTTAGGGGTTTTTGGGCGCTCTGAATGCGATGGTGAGGTCCGTTTGGGCTGAAATTGCTCCAAAATTGTAGGTACGCTCTGGATCAGGAACCCTCAAAAAAACATCAAACCCTCGTAGATCTAACACCGTGAAGCCAAATTTGATGAATTTTATATCAAAATAGGGGTTTTTGGACGCTGCGAGCTCAACGGTGAGGTCCGTTTGAGCTCAAAGTGCACCAAAAAAATAAACCCTCTATTCCAAATAAAAACTAGAAAACAAACACAGATCTGATGCGACCAAACCTAGATCTCTAATCCTTTCAAATACATCTCATCTTGTATTTATACCATCTTCAACTTTGAAAAATATCCAAAGTCAGCCATCCATCATTTAAATTCAAATTAGGTCAGCGCCAAAATATTATAGGGTGGAATTATAATGAGGACGACCCAAACACTCGCTTGATGAAGACCTAAATAGGTCCAACATGCTTCATGAACTTTGAAGGTAGTATTTAAAATAAGGTCGACCAAACTAGTCTAAAACACAAAACAATTAAGCACACACAACCCGTAGCATGATCCAATCTTTCAAGACAACAAAATTATCTTCAACACGATCATAACAGCTTAACTCTAGAACCGCAAGTCCTAAGACTCAACCAAAAAGAAATCCAAAGCAACTACATTTCTCCTGGACCTCAACCAGATACATAGACAACCAAAATTCGCAACTAGTGAACATAACTCACACTATACAATGAATCAAAAGCCAAAAATTTGGGTATAGAAGCTTCCAACAACCATTATCAACATATCTAAACCACACAAACATAGGAGAAAAACTCAGAGCAACCACTAAACACCTGCAACCTTTTCCTTTACAATTTTCTCCATATCATCGACATATACAACTAATAACCTACATCAATGACAACAACAACTAGTTGATAACTAGTTAACTAGTTGACATCAATGACAACACCTTCATTCTTGCAACAAATTGATGTGGTATGTCAACCCTTTCCCAATCCCTTGGTTGAAACAAGCTTGAAGATGGATGTAATTGCTGAAAATGGATACAATATTAGCTAAAATAGATGAAAATGGATGAAATTCTCATAAATATTTTTATGAAAATGACTATAATGCAGATGCTCTCAATGAATGTGGATCCTTTTCTCAAGAAAAGAAGGCTATTTATAGGAAAATTAAGTGAATCAAAGGCCAAGATTGATTTGATTAATCAATGGATGAAAAATAAGGAGAGAAATTGGCATGGATGAAGGATTCAATCCATGGAGGAGATTGAAAGTTGAAATGGATTGATGAATTTAATCAATGGTTCAAATTGATTTGAAGAAACACAAATCCTAAAATTTAGGAAGAATGTGCAAGATATTTCCATTTGAGAGGGAAATTGGTTGAGTTTGAAATGGAGGAATATTCCATGGGAATATTCCTTTGCAAGTGGGAGAAATTAGAGGGATGAATAAATTAGTCAATTAAATAATTAGAATATTATTTAATTGTGCATGAGGGAGGAATTTAGAAATTTAATTAAATAATTAAACCATTTAATTAAAAAGAATGAATTAATGATATTTAATTAAATAATTTAGATTATTTAATCAAATGAGAGGACTTAGGGAATTGAATTAAACAATTCATATGATTTAATCAAATAGGATGAAACTTAATATGAAAGGGGTGAATTAATCCAATAAAATTGATTATTTGACTAATAGGAGAAAATGATGAAATTAATTAAACAATTATGATTGTTTAATTAAATAGACGAAAATGGTTTAATCAAGACAAAAATGATGTTAATAATTGAATTTTGATTCATAATATCAATTAGGATGATTTTAAGTGTCTACACAAGCAATAGGAATATCCTCATACTCTTTATCATGAATATCAATATCCTCTTGGTACTCTAGAATAATTTCCTTAAAGGTGAAGTTGGCAATATCATGCTCAATGAAAATTCTTTTTTCTCATCCTTTGAAAACTTATCTAAAGACTGGACAAAATTACTATAGGTGGTATCCAAAAATTTAAAGACTCTATTCATCCTACCCTATTTGGACTTTAGATTAAGGGAACACTTCATATGGATAGGGTTAAGAACCTTCATATGGTTGACATTTAATAAAATGAGGTCCTAGTGGAGGGGAATCATTATAGGAGTTCATTTATAATCTTTAATTGAAGGTTCTAGAAGCAGAGGAGGAAAAAGTGGAAATAAACCCTCAACCTATGCCTATAATGGTTCAAGAGAATGAAATGATAACCATAAACTATAACTTAAAACTCTCTTCATGGGTTACATGCCTCATTATGCAATGCGTGACTTCACTCCAAATTGGTTTCAAAGAACTCTTAGCATGGCCTGAATGAAGCTTCACTAACTCTTCACCAAGCTTCATAAAATATAGCCATAACTTTGTCCCAAACCCTTTTTTCTTTGAATACATTAGCCCCCTCCATGGATAGGCCAATCACATTAGTTATAAGCTCCTCTATAAAACATGTTTTCTTCCCTATATTGAGATCTTCCATTCCTTCCATCCTTTAGAAAATTCCTTTGTTATAGTAATATCATGACCTTGTAGTCTCTTTGAAAAGGGGGTTAGGCCATACTTATTATTTATTTTATACCCCATTGTATCTTGAATGCTCCACATTGTTCGTTTCACCACTCATGATATAATTATGCTCATCACCTTCACCATTGGCCCACAAAACCTTACAAGTGAACACAAATAAACATTCAAAATCTATCATAGAACTTGCTAGAAGGTTTAAGTTTAACAAGGTAATTTTCATCATTAAATATGATGTGATCTTCACTTTTTTTCATTTTCTAAGTGTTAACCATTATGATATGAGCATCCCTTGAGCGATCTTTGTTTATATCCTTCTTATTTCAACCATTGTGATTATGGCTATCATTGTTAATTAATTTGGTGACCTTAATTGGTATAAAATCATTACCCTTTCAATTTGTGATTCATTTGTTAAGAACACCCCAATTCACGAAGTAATTAGAAATTTGATTTTCTTCTTGGTAAACATGGAAAAATTGTAGCTTATCAATTTTTTTCTTTGGAGAAGAGAATCTTAAACATAGTTATCTATCATATAGTGAGGGGTCTATTTTGATTGTAAGAAGTCAATAATATTCAAGGGTTGTCCCTTGACTATGAGTTTTGTAACACCAACTTGGTTCCCTATTTCTATGACATTAAACACTAATGTTTCTTCAACTCTATAGTTAGTGTTTTTCCCCAAGTTGATTGCATAGGTAGATACAAATTTCCCTTTGTGGTATCTTATAACTCCTCTTCTACTTTTAGGGCCCAAGTTTTGTTTGGAGGGCCCATAAAAATTCACTTTAAGTACTAATTAAATAGAAGGGGAGTCCAAAACACATTTGATCTATGAGACTTAGAACCTTTAAGAGACATTGAAATATCGAAATATAGGTTCTAAGAAGTTGCAATCTCAAAATTAGAAGTGAAGACTACAATATACAATGAAAATGAGACCTTCTCTTTGATCCCAACAAAAATATTTCCTTAATTGCCAAATAGATTCTTCCTACTACACTACTAGTCAAGGTTTTCTTTTTCCAAAAAATATTGTTACATTTCTCTCTTTCCAAATACCCTAAGCTACATAAGGTTGGACAAGGGCCCATATAAATTTAAAATAAGGATTAAGAGAAGGAGAAACCCATTGTTTTTTTATTATAGGTAAAACAGGTTTTTAAGGGGCCTTGAAGCCCTTTACAAAAAGAAACGATGCTTAAAAGATAAAAAAAACTAGATGAATCAACCACCCATCAGCAAAAAAGAAGCCACAAACAAGCCAAATAGAGGGACAAAACCCTATAGGTTCCTCAAAATATTAGCCGCTTCCAAATCACTAGCAATGATCTTCTGATGCAAATCCATAACTTTAGACACCTCCTTAGCAGGGATCCCAATCTTTCTTTTGGTCTTGTTATGAGTCTGAGTACAAGGACCCTTCTCACTATTCCCATCAATCTGAGCACCTAGGAGATCCTTCATACCACCAACGACTTCCTTCTAACCAAATGAACCCCCCATTCACTACTTAGATTTTTCATTCAGAAACGATAATCCCTCAACTTCATTACACAATGTGGTCTTACTCACATTAACAACCTTCTTCAAATTCTAGTAGGCTCTTTCCATTTTGTCTTCAAGGACTACTATTCTAAATTCAAAGTATTTCTTCATCTTTAACATCTCATCAGTAACAATTTTCAGAGCATACACCAATTGATTAACTTGATCCTGCATAGAAGGATCACTAGAGGAGGAGGTTCCTGCATCATTATTTATCAGAGATCAAACCTTTACATTAGTAAGGTTCAGTTCATTAAATGCCCATTTAACAGCCTAAAAAAATCAGAGAATCATCCTTCACCAAACCAAGCACATTGGGTAGGTCTTCCCGATTGCAATTAAAATAGCCCCTATCAGTAGTCACCTCCTCTTGGGAACTCATAGTATCCTCATTCACCCGGACTTCAGGAACCTTAATTTTGTGCATCAACCTCTCAATTTCAGCCACCACATTCACACCCTGCTTTTGCACTTTCTCCTTCTCCAAACCCGCCTCACCCTACAGAGTCTCAACATTGGGAACATAGTTAGAAAAAACCATGTCCTCCTGGTTCAAGCTCGCTTTCCCCTTATTCTTCTTCTGTGAATTACCCTCCTTCAAGCTCAACTTCCTCTTTCTCCCCTACACAGGGGAGTCCACATCCTTATCCCCCACATTTAACTCCACCACTTTCTTCTTGCTCAAGAATAGGATACCACCCTTGGAATTCAAATTCTTACCCACTGGAGACTTACTAGATTTTCCCTTCTTAGAATCGGTGGAATGTTTAGAGCCCTCTAATTCATCACTCCTCATATCATAATCCTCATGCTTCGGGGACTTAGAATACTTTAGATTTTTTTTTGCTTACCCTTCTTAGAATCAGGAGGCTCCGAATAAACCTCCAAGGAGGCTCCTGAACCAGGGGCATACTCCTTAGACCCAAACCCAATATCAGACCCAATTTCATACTCTAGGTCAGCTTTCTTCTTGCGGCCTTTAGAGATCATCTTGGGCTTGTCAAGGATAGTATAAGACTTAACATAATCTGTTATAAGGGGAATTAAACCCTCATGCAACACAAGGTTCTTGGGGTTTATTTTGTGATCATGAATCCCATTTTCCAAAGAACCAAGCAAATAAAAACGGAAGGAAACCCTTTTCCTATGCCTAAAATTGTTCAAAAAATAAAATCGTAACTAGAAAGAACTAAAAAGTGGCCATCAAGAGTGAAATACCTCATTATTTCCTCAGCCACATCACCCCAGATTGTGTTTATGGAGCTATGGGTGTAGCCACCACATTAGCCTTCACCAATTGGCTCTCCTCATCATCCTTAAATAAATTTTCCATAGCAACAATTGACTCCTTATCCCTATAGAATTTCCTCCCCCCAGTTGCCAAACTTGTTATATTAGCAATGAATTGTTCTGTGCTATTGAACTCCACCCCAAATATCTACAATAATATACTTTGCCAACCTTTTACAAAGGCCTATGAAGCCTTGGGATTGAACCCATGAAGAGGTTCCATATATGGAGTCACACCCCTGACATGAAGCAACTACCAAACCTTCTTATTACTAATTGTAGTGTCATAGAAGATTGGTTCTGCTCGATTCCTCTCACCACCCATTGAAACAACATAGAAAAGCCACAACAATTTCAAAAATTTACAGAGATATATAAGAATCCTGGAGAGAATGAAGGCTCTACAAACACCCAAAATCCATGTGGGATGGGCGAAGTGACATGAGAGAATAATTAGACTTGAAATATGATCCTTACAAACCTTTTCCACATGATTATACCACAAGGAAAAGCCATTTAGAGGATCACATGGATTTCACATACCACATAAATAACATCATGTGCCTAAACCAAATAATGTTGAGAACCCCTTCCTCAACTAGATTTAATTTCATGATTTAAAATTGAAAGTACTTTGATGGGGAGGGGGTCATTCCCATCCCATTCCATATAATCATTAAACCCAAGGTTAGCAAATTTGTTCACTAAGCGATTCCCCTCCTTATAGATATGGGAAATAAAACATTATTCAAACGAATTAGAAATGGACAAAGCATCAATAATAATAGGTTCAATAGACCATGAGGGGGGAGTAGACTTCTTAAGGTTATGAGCTAGCTTTAGACTATGGTAGACAAAAGAAGTTTCCACAAAGTGGTTTGTCTAGGTTCTCAAAGGGAGCACCCCTGCATAAACAAACCTACCATTTGTGTAATGCCCAAAAATTAACCTTCAAATTTGACCACACAAGAGCATTAATTTTTTTTTTTACTAAACAAAAATTCACCATTAGTTGCAATCCTGATAAAATATAGGCTCAAGGATCCTTAACGAAGAGGTATTATGTACCCCTTCAATCCTCACCAACAACTTCATTACTAATTTTCTAGATACGTTTAGCTAACTGTTTTCACATAACCAAGGGAAACTATCATGACTCTTTTTTGTGACTCACTAGGTCCCAATAAATAACGACTCTCCACATTGATATTTAATCTCTATTTTTAATTATTATTGTGACAATGAAACTAACCATAATATTAGTATTTGCACCATATTTACTTTTATTACTAGGAATTAAGGTGAGGAATAAAATGTTGGGCCGGCTACCATTTTACCATAAATAACTATATTACTAAGATTAGATGGTTGTACAAAATTTACATGGAGCTCACAAGATTATTATTAATGATAAAGATGCCAATATTTACAACATTAAAAATATATTCCCTCTTTTTTTTTATCTGTACTTATGCCCAATACAACTAATATTTAATATTAATGTTATCCATATTTTTTTTTTACCATTTACACTCTGTTACTTATAATATTTAGATTACCACTTGCCAATATTAATATTTATCATAGTAATAATATCTCTATTATTATGAACATTATTGTTTGAATAATGTACTGGCGTTATTAATATGAATATTAGTATTAACATTGAATTAAATAATAATGTTGTTATTAATATGAATATTAGTATTAACATTGACTTAAATAATAATGTTATTATTATTTAATAATCTTAACAACATTAAGAATATTAATATCCCTTATTAATAATGTTAATATTAAGCGTGCTGAAACTAATGATATTACTAATATTAACACTATTCTAAATTTATTGATATTAGTATCCTATTCGCCATTGTCTTTATTAACACTAATATTAATACTACCTTCCATAAAAAAAGGTTTATAATACATTATAAAATGAAGATTGATATTTAAGATAATGTTGTTCTCAAAACTAATATTGTTCTTATGATCACCAAAATTTAAATAAAATAGCCACGAAAATACTATTATAAATAATATTTTATGATTGATTTATTATAAATAAATAAATAAACACTCAAAAGTTATTATTAAACAACCTTAACATCAACATTATTATTTACATGGGTTAAATTTAAACCGCTAGCATTATAACCTCTTAATGCATTTAAAGTTTTTAACTTGTTACAGTCATAACGTGAATATTAATATTATTTATTAATAACATTGTCCTAAAATATTAACATCATTTATTAATAACATTATCTTAAAATATTGGTGTAAAAACAAGTTATCATAATACTGAAGAGTGTAAACCACAAATCATAGATTTATAAGCTTTGGTTTTACTGTGGCCATTTTGGAATATTCTTAAATCCATATATCAACTGTAAAATAATTTATTTGCTGTCTGTTTTCTGCCCTAATCTTCTCTAACCTCTACGCCTACCAATTGATTTTTTAATAAATAATATATATGTATATTTTGGAGATTAAGGGAAATGATACCAACATGACTGTTTCCATTTACTTCTCTCCACTCAAACTGGTCAAGTGATTTCCCCAAACATATGTCAATATATGCCTCTTTTTATTTTTTCCAACTTATACGTGGAACTTCCAATTTTTTTTATATTTATTTTGTTTCTCGCCCTAATGTTTTACAAGTAATTTCTTCAAGTGCAATGTAATTTTCTTTATCCGTTCACTACATCCAGCTCGGAAGAGAGGGAAAATAGGGAAGCAGTCATTTAGAGAGGTGTGGCTTGCAATAGGTGATTCCATCTAAGCTACCAAAAATGAAGAGCAGCATGTCAAAACTCTATAATGGTGGTGAAGAGGTTATGCCACTTTGCTAGTTGTATGTTGATTCCTTAAAAATAAATTTATGTGAACCTATTTCATTAAAAGGTGTTTTCCAGAAAATATGTATGGACAGGAACTCAATCACCAAAATCACTTTTATAATGAAAAAACTTTATTGTACATACTTACTTTATATTCTCATACGGCTATTTAACTCTATTTTCTGCTAAAATTTAAGCAGTGGGAGTGATCCCATGCATAAATTTTATTTATTGGGAAATGATAATTTGAAATCTTTTCCTATTTTAATGGAGCAGCTACTGTTTAGGAATTGAAAATAAGCCGTGGGAAAAAGGGGGGCTGCAAATAAACAGCAACTCCGTATTGTTAAAAATCCACATGGCTCCACAAATTTATTTCCCTCTTTTTTAAGATTTGTTTTTTTTTTGTTGGTACAAATTATTATTAACACTGTTAATACAAATTTAAGCTGGCTGCTAAAAAATACGCAAAAAAAATTAAGCATTCATGGGGCCATCAGCTCCACAAATAACTCCTAAATAAATTGAGCAATGGCTGCTAGCCAAAATAAGCTAAGTAGCCCCATGAGAACATGAGATTAGCCCATGCCAAACGTCAAGCTGGAATATCTCCACATGACTATCACTTCTGACCCCAAAACTAACCCTCCCTATATGTGGGTAAATTTTCTTCCTATTTCTAAGCTAAAAATTAGACCTAAAATTTTACCTTTTCATCATATCTAGGCATTAGAGCAACAACTTAGTGAGGTCTGTACAGGATGCCATAGATGCTCCTCCTGCTCCTCCATCTCCTCCATTTCATTTTCAGCGCTAGCCTATAAAGGAAGTGATTATGAATGAGAGAAGTCGAGATAGTTTTCATTTTATTTTGTTCTTGCTTGGTTTTTTTTTGTTGCGTGTGATTATGAATGAGAGAAGTGCTCGCTATCATAAATTTGGGGCTGCCTCTTTTTATCAGATGTACAATGCATTGTTATGGTTATATCCCATTATTAATATTATTTTCATTCATTTTTATTTGAAGACGTTTTCCTATGGGGTGGGAATAAATTGGTGCATATGTATAGAAGGGAACTACATACACTATATCCATTTTTATTTTAATCTGCAGGCTGATATGATAACACTGGTAGTTACAGATTACCTGCTGATTTCAGTGGTATCATTCTATCATTCATCACAACTCTATGCTTGTATCTTTCTTTCTTTTTTGTCGGTTTAAAATTTGTGAGGCTTTATGGATTATGGAAAAACTCACTTTGTGCAATGTGTTGGTTAAAATGCCAAGACAAGGAATGACTATCTGACTATGGCAAGGGGTAGGGAAATCCAATAGTACATGATTCATTCATCTCACTTGTGCCCCCTGGATTTGACTCCACAAACCATCCACAATTGGCAGACACTGCAGGGTTCGGTTTCTTGGGTAGCCAGTGCCAAATCCATCTACCATATACCAGTAATCATTATCGTTTGCTCTCAACAATAAAATCAATCATGGGTATTATGAACGGGAAGCAAGGCGAGGGCTCACTGTTTGGGCTTGGGGGATCATCAGAATTTTATTTCAAGAAACACAAGAAAAATAACACAATTATTGTTTACAGTCACACAACGTTACAACTAATTAAAATATAATGTTTCTCTAGATGTTATTGCCTGATTTTTTCTACAGGATGACTTATTTACAAGTGCTCTATAAACAAATTGATTTGGGAAATCTACAGGATTAGTTTGGTACAACGGAAACTTGATCCAGTAACTCAATATAGGAAGCCTTGTTATGTAACATTCGTTCAGACATAGAGCTACTTTTTACCCTATTACAAAAATATTTCAAACCCTCATCCACTGGGGTATACACTTTCGTACAAACAAAATTATTTTACACAAATTTTTGCAATGATAGGGAGAATCCAGTTCCTACTATGTAAAATTTTGCATTCTCTAAAATGGTAACTAGAGTACTTTTAAACGAGAAACTCCAGCTGAAACATGAGACCTGTTCATAGAAGAAAAGAAAACACAAGGAAGAGTAGGCCAATTTCCACCCAACCATAAATGGGTCGTCAAGCCCTTGTGGCTCTCACCATTACCCCCTGGCCAAGAGAGCCTATGAGGACCCTAAATATTATATTTTATACACACATAGATATCACACCGGTTTTATCATACACAAGGAATACCCTTTTAAATAGGATTTAAACGAGAAATGGATGCGCATATATTCATTCAAGCAAGGCCCACAACCAGTCATACTTAGCACATTCAAATTCACAGCCACACATGAAACTCACAAGGAGCCATACAATTTTATAACAATATGAACAAATTTGCCTTGTCTCCTAAAACTATCATAAAGATAAAAAGTTCACCTGTGGAAGTGTTGGATTGGCCTCTTTATTCTCTTTTTCTCCTCTCCAACATCTCTGCCACCTTGAATCTCTCTGCCCCATACAGAGAGAAAAAGAAAAGAAACCCCAAAATAAAAAAAACTCCCCCTCTTCCAACAAACTCTCCAATATAACATATGGAAATCTCCCCGCCCTAAAATGGACAATAATTTCCCACCTAACACACTTCATCCCTTCCACAAATAAATTTTAAAAAGAAGAAATTATAAGTCCACCTTCGACCTTGAAAATAAACCCTTGCATTAACACATAAAACCAAAACAACACATTACTCCACATTGTGGAGTGGGATGAATAGGGTCCTCAAGGTTCTCTTGTTTCCCCTATCGACTTTTATATTTACTTGAACATTCCTCTGCACTTGTTAGTTCATCATAAGATTAGTAATTGAAAAGAACATTCACATGTACATAAAATTTGATAATATTTGAACTTCATACCTCCCCATGCTCACCATGCTCCTCTTGGATGAGAATGACTTTACAATGACTTGATCTTACAAATAAGAATGCCCAATTCTTGCCACTCAATGTTAGAAATTTTACAATTTTAATTCTAGAGTTATCCTTGACGAGTACATAAAAGATAATGTTGATAATGTTTAAAATAACATCTGGATAAATTCAAAGGATATTTTCCCATAGTAATAATTCAAGTATTAGCTTCAAAAAAATTAACCATTCAACAAATAAATCAATAGTGTAAAAAAATAGTTTTCTTTCCAACATCAAATTATGAAGGTACAATCATAAATGAGAAAATTAATACATGTGCATAGAAAATATAACTTTGAAATGAGGGTACAATTCTTATAACAAAACCTACAATCCTTCCATTATCATTATACATTAAAAGTGCTACAATTCCAAACAGATAGATATTGTATTCCTTCCCTACACCATTAAGAGATCTCTTCCTTATTATAGCATCAAATGAATAATGCAATGAGAATAATGATAGTTAACTAATTATTTCTTTGATTTGATTCATACTCCAAGGATTGAGTAAGTTCACTAAATGACCTACATTATATCCCCATGAATCGTGTGACACACATCACATCTTACACTTTATACAACATACATCACCAAATCATCTCAAGGTATACTTATCTATTTTACTATTTGATGAGGTTAACCAATGGTAATGGAAGCCACTAATGGAAACCATAACAATAACTGTTTCTCATAGATTTGGGGCCTTACAATTAGAGTCACACAACACTCTCCCACAACAAGCAGGTCCTAGATTCTCCTTCATAGCTCCATCAAAATTAACTTTCACCCAATCAACAGGAGGAGCTTTCCAAGCAACATCAATCCTAGACACCTTACCTCTCTTCAAAGGAAGATAAATATCACAAGGAAGGTTCCAATTCAGGGAGACATAAGCATAACAAGGAGACACACCAATCTTAGGCTTGATTTGAAAGGAAACCTCAGACAAAAATTTTTCTTTGATAGCAACACAAATCTTATAAGCAACCCTGATGGAGGAAAGGGTATTGTCCCTAAAGATTCTATTATTTCTTTCCAACCTAATTCCCATGCCAAATGAGGAAGAGTCAGAGATCGAAGGAAAACCAAAGTAGGATTAGAAGACGAAGCTGACCATTATGACCACAAATCCCCAATAGAAGAAGGGAAGACCCAACTCAAATTCCAAAGAGAGCACATGGGCCCAAACATCCCCCCATAAACCTACACCCAATCAAAATATGGAATGCATCCTCCATAGCTTCTTCACAAAGAAAACATTTGTTAGGCATCATAAAACCCATTTTCACAAGATTATCAACAGTAAGCACCTTGTTTTGGGAAAATAACCAAAAGAAAAAAATCACTTTAGGGATCAACTTAGGGAACCAAAGAGAGGCCCAAAATGGAACAAGACCAATAAAAGAACATTGGAGAGCAAAGGTAGATGAAACTAAAAATTTTCCATTAGAAAAAAATTGTCACACCAGCTTATCATCTGAGGAAAAGGAAGGAATATGCATCGCAAATAAGGCTTTGAACAATACCTCCAAAATAGGGTTAATCACATGCAACCTTTTCCAAGAACCATTTTCTATGTAATCAACAACAAATCTACCAAAATGATGAATACAAAGATCCATAAAAGGAAGAGCCCATAGTGCATATTTGAGCGGGCCATTTCCAAACCATCAGTCATCCCAAAAAAAATCCTTCGACCATTCCCCAATTGCCATCGCAACCCCTTAGAAACAATACTTTTAGATTTGACCATAAAATTCCAAAGGGATAAACCAGAGGGGGGGAAACCACTAGCAAGAAGATCCCTGATATGATCCACTCCCCAAATATATTTACCTGAAAAAATGTAGGCCCATCACTGTTACTAGAGATAGGATTCCACAATTGCTTAGCAAGAAGCACTAGATTGAATTCTCTTATTTTTCGAATATCCAAGCCTCCAACCTTCTTAGGCCTACAAACATCATCCCAAGAAACCAAGTGAAAACTTGTCTTCTCTTCAACCTCAGACCATAAGATTTTTTTTTTAATACTTTCAATCTTCTCCATGAACTTTCGAGGCATCTGAAAGAGACTCAAGGCATAAACTAAGAGATTTTGGAAAGTAGATTTAATCAATTGAACTCTCCTAGCTTGAATTAGCAAAGCTCCTTTCCATCTAGCCAACTTAGAGTTAAAATTATCAACCAGACCACACCAAAAAGAATTAAGAATAGAGTTAGAGCACAATGGGAGGCCCAAGTAGGACAATGGTAACTCCCCAAATTGACATTGCAAGATCCATGCAATTCTATGATGTCAATGCTCAAGATTATTTAGAAAGAACATCACACTCTTAGGGAAACTAATCTTATACCCAAAAGCTACTTCATAGAAAATATTTGATGGCTTTGGCCTCTTTAATAGAGGACTCACCAAGAATGAGAGTATCATCCACAAATTGTTGGTGGGAGCATATATGATTACAAAATGAAGGAGAAAGCCTCCATAACTGACTAGAATTAATATACCTTTGAATTAATCTCCCAAGAGACTCGACCATAATGATAAAGAGAAAGGAAGAGATGGGATCTCCCTGTCTCAAACCCCTCAAACAATAAAAAAGAGGAGAAGGGGAACCATTAACAAGAACACACAATTTTGGAGTAGAAATCAACTACCTTATCAACAGAACCAACTTATCCCAAAAACCAAAAGCTTTCAAGATCTTTAGGATAAATCCCCAATCAACTCTATCATAAGCTTTAAGAAGGTCCAACTTTAAAATAAACCATGCCTGCTTATTCGCCGTCAAGTATGGATATTCTCATGAACAGTTAAAATAGAGTCAAGAATTTGTCTACCTGACACAAAACTATTTTCTGGATCGAAATAATTTGAGGCAAAACCTTCTATAATGTAACCGCCAGCACTTTAGAAAATATCTTATAGATGGAATCACACAAGCTTATTGGATAGAACTCATCAAAAGATGAAGCCCTCGATTTCTTCGAAACTAAACAATAAAGGAGGAACTTAAATCTTTTAAAATTTTACAGTTGCCAAAGAATTCTTTAGTAGCATCCACCACATCCTTCACCACAATGTCCCAAAAGGTATGGAAGAACATAGGGAACCCATCAATTTTGGGTGTCTTTTTACCTCCAAAAGAGAAAACCACACTCTTTGTCTCATCATCCAGAGGGATACAAACCAATTTCTTATTGAGATCATTAGAAATGATTTGGGGAATATCCATAAGCAGTTCATCTTGACAAGAAGAGTACAACATATTATCCACATATAACAAAATAGAGAAAAAGAAGAAGCGATCTACAATAAATCCACATCCTTATCTAGCACTTGATTGTTGAATCTAATAAACTCGATATGATTAGAAGTTTGGTGCTTCAACGTAGAAAGATGAAAGAATCTAGTATTTTTGTCCCCTTTTCAACCACATGATTCTAGATCTTCGTTTCCAAAATTCCTTCTCCTTAGCAACAATGTTATGAAATTTGGACAAAAGAGCATTCTCACGTTGAATAAGATCTTGATCATACCCAAAAAAATTGGATGGATTGTTGAACAATAAGAAGTTCCTCCTTGATAGAAGCTTTATCAACAAAAAATTGACCAAAAGATGACTTGTTCCACCTTCGAACATTACATTTAACATTGGCCAAATTCTTAGCAACCCTGTACATAGCAAAACCATCAACCCGGATATCCCACCAGGATTGAATTCTATCCTTAAGGTCAAGATGACAAGTCCACATTTTATCAAACCTGAAAGGGAAATGTTTTGTTCTCCCCAGTAGGTCCCGAAAGGGAAAGAGGAAAGTGATCAAGCCCTAATCTAGTTAGGGCCGAGAAAGCACAGGAATAAGAGAGAAACTAGTCTGGCGAGAGAAGATCCCAATCAAGCTTAACCTGAATCAGAGCATCACCAACTCTTCGATTTGACTGTGTGTAAGAGCCCCCCTAAAGATCCAGATCTAACAAGGCATTATCATTGATAAGGTTCATAAGATCAAATCTACTATCATCCGCAATGTGGGATCCTCCCTTCTTCTTAGATTCATGTAACCCATCTTTTAAGCATCAAAGAGGTCTTCCCAATAAACCAAGGATCCCCCTTTAGGGATAAATCGTTACAATAGACTTTGAACCACATTAAAAATGACCCTTGTTGACCTTGAAAAAAGAGAGAAGGAAATCCCAAACCTCCCTAGAAAAAGCACAATCTTGCAACAAATGGGAGAAAGAGAATGTCTATTAAGAAGATCCAAGCCTCTCTTAATGAGATTATCAATGCAATAATTTCATTTTGAGCCACAAGAAAAAAATAAATTAATTATCTAGTTAGATTATTGTGATTTCTAATATCTTTCAAAGATAGAATTAAATTTAAGTATTCATTTTAATATTTAAAATTATTCATTTAAAATAGATTTCTATGTACAAGTCCTTATTTTAGAATTGAAAATAATAAATAATTTTATTTTAATTTAGAAAAACAAAAAATAACATGTTTCTTATCTCTTGTTTTTATTTAGTGAATTAATATTTAATTTCTAATATTTTATTTTTATGAATTTGCATTTGATTTATGAATTTGAAAATATAAAAGTATTAGTTTTAAGTGAACTATTTCAATATAAAGAATTATAAAAATAATATTCTAATACTATTATATTTTAAAAAAGGATATGCATGAGAAAGAATAAGGATATTTTAATATTATTTTCTTTTATAAAGAATATAATACTTATTTTATTTTTAAGGTTTTATTTAAGTTTTGGAAGGAAAATGAATCATTATAAAAATGAGCGAATTAGTTTTATTTTAAGGGATTATTATTATTATCATTATTGTATATTGTAGATAAATAAATAAAATGGGTCATTGAAGCTTAAGGATTTTGAAGTGTTTTTTATGAAGAATCAAAGGATTCTTGTTGTTTGTGGATTATTTTTTTTCATGTCGAAACTTATTTTGATTATACAAATTAGACAGATTTTTAAATTATTTTAAGTTAATTGATAAGATGCATGATTATGAATGTTCTTTTGTTGTATGTATAAATCAGTGGTATTACTTACGACTGTTCTTATATTTGTTGTAATTTCACATTTTTGAATATGATTGTGTTAGTTTGATTGTGATTTATGATTCGTGATATCATTAAGATATTTTTTGATAGAGTGATGAACTATTTATTGAAAAAGCAAAGTTATTATATGAATTATTTATAGATAATGATCATGAATTTTTATTAAGATATGGACTAGCTACTTTTTTTATGATCATGAGTTGTAAGCAAGGAAAATTTTCTCCCTCTAATTCAAAGAGGGAGAGAATAATTTAGGAGAGTGACAGATTGACGTTATGAGGCCATTGCACCATGTCCTTTGAGAAAAAATTCTTACACTATTTGTAGGTCATGTGAGTATGTTATAATTCATTTTAGACATTGTTTAGGTCATAAGACAAGTGTAAATGTCTATAATAATTTATACATATGATTGTTACTTGTTGCCACCACAAGTGAATCTTACACTTTTTTCTTAGTTTTAGTATTGTTGCTTTCTTAAGATATTGGAAGTATTTGTATGTTATTCCTTGTTAATAAATAATTTGTGAAACTTTTATTACCAAAACATAATCACCATTATATTTAATAAAATACATTTAGGAACATAGTGAAATAAAAAGGGATTCTAAATAAAAAAGAAAGAAAATAAAAATTAAAAGAGATGTAAGGGAGAGAAGTGTTACACCTCATGTGTTATGACCTATTTACTATTACCTAGTTTGGTAAATTGCTCAAATATATGTGTTTTTATGAATTTTGATGTAAATATGATGAATGAATGTTTGATTCAATTAAATGCTTTATAATTCAGCATATGAAATATATATTATGAATATGACATGTATGTGATGTATATGAATGCATTGATTCGACTAACTACTATTATGGTGAACTAAGCTAAATGTAGGAACAAATTCAAACCTCTGAAAGAGAGGGGAAGTATCACTCAGGAGACAAACTTGATTTGGTATCCTTTAACTCAGCCTTACTGAGCATTCACACACTCACACCCTAGTTGGTCTTAGTTAAGTCAAGTCAATTCGGATAATAGGTAAGTGATCTTCAATTTTGATTGTGAATGTTTATATTGGTTTGCAATCTTGTTTTATGAACGTTTGGAATGAGGAATGCGATTAAGTCTTGAAGTTGAGTTGAAGTCCTTCCTTATGTGTTTACTATTATATCGATGAGATATATGCATTAAATGTATATATATGTATATATGTACGTTTCTATGGTAAACTCATACATGTGAGTGAATACGTACATGAGTGTGCGTAGGTAGACATACCTACACATTCTCATAGAAAGATTACCCATATGCATCGGAATACCGATTGGACTAATGTGATATATATGTATATGTATATATACATTTCGTGTATATATGTCAATCGAAGGTTATGAGTATAAGTGTTTTATAAATATATTGAAATAATATTATGTATATATATTAATACATATGTGGAAAGTAATATAGTGAGATATATATTAATATATAATTGTATATATATATACATAATGTTATTCTTTATATATTTATATACGTTTGATAATCAATAATTAATGTATTTAGTTGGTATGATTTTTCCACATTCCATGAATTATATAGTGCAATCTTTTGGATTCAACTATGTATGTTTTTAGATCAAAAAACATATAATTAATGTATTTGTTAAAACTTGTGATATATGTATGCATATATATATATATATATATATATATATATATATATATCAAAGGATATAGATATATATATATATATATATATATATATATATATATATATATATATATTATATAATATATGATTAAAATCCATTAGTGATAATCATCAAAGCATAATATATATAGCGCTATTATTCCTAATATTTGTGAAGCACTAAAGAGAATAAAGGCGCATATGATAATACGGTGCAACCTTTAAAGCATTGTGATCAGTGCATAAAGTAGTATTAAGACCAAGTAAAACAAGTTTAAAGGAACATATGAGTTTGCAAACTGTTGTAAATATGTTTCAAAGAGAAGTTAATATAGTTTAAAGCATAAAAAGATAACTCTACTCGTGCTATAAACAGGGGGTCCCAACTTATGAATGTGACACCATTTTGGAAGTGATTGGGATGCAAAAGAATCTAAAAAATATACATGAGTTTGGAAATAGCCTTGAGACTCAATCAAGAGTAAACTTGGTAGTATTATGTGAAGGAATTCAAATTAGGAAACCTGTTTTGAGCTTGTTGTCCCTTATAACAAATCAAATCAGCCATTCAAATGGTGATGACTGTTATGTGTTGTAGATCTATGAGTTAGCTTGGTGAGTCATTGCATGAGGTTAGAAAGGTGGAAAAAATATTAAATTATTTGTAGCCTTTGGTTGCTCACAATTTAGTATAAATAGAGGTGCCCATTCTACCAATTGTAGCACTTATCATTTTATTTTCCTTGTGTTATTTTGTTGCTTTCTATGCTAAGTGAGTTGAGAGTTTGTGAGTAGAGATTTGTTTGTTGTTTTACATTGGTTTTATTGAGAGATTCAAGAGATAAGATAGTAGAGGAATTTGGGTTATTCGTAGTGGAAGTTGCAAGCAATCTTGAGCCATTAAGCTAGGAGGGAAGATTATTTAGTTGGAGCTTTAAATAGACATGCTGATTTCTACTCCTTTATTATTATGTTGAAAAGATTGTTTATTATGTTTCCATGTTGGAAATATTATCTTTTATGTGTGCTTTGATGCTTGCAAGTATTTTGATTATTTCTTGTATTAGGAAACCCTTCTTTAGGGTTTATATGTATATAGATAATTATACTATATTGGGTTTTTATACAATTATATACTATTTATATTATATGTAGAACACCGATACTATATGTAGTATGACAACACTCTAGGTACGTAGCATAAGATAGAGTTGTATAGTGATTCTTATTGCAATGTCAATTAGATATAAGTTAATGGGAAGGTTATTCCCGGGGTTAGGATAATCCACGAGAAAGGGGATAACCTTAGAATAGAATACTAATAGTCAATACAAATCGAACAATTAAATGTGGTGAATAGATGACCTCACTAGAAGTTACTGGGTGATGAATCTTTGGCCAAAGTAGTGCAGGTAGCCACTATCTATATTGTCAGTTCACTGTGTGATCCAATTCACATTCTAGGTTGAGGTAATTGTTGGCCCATAGTTGTCGTTGCACCAAAAGATCAACTTGTTAATGCCCGATACAACTGCCAGAGTTAATGGATCCACGGGAGGTAGTTAGTCCATGTCACGAATCCTGAGGGGAGCAGTGACCATCTACCAAAAAACTCCCCCTCAATGTTACTCGAGGGGATTCAAACCTGATACCTTTGGCTCTGATACCAATTGTTGGCCCACAAATACCGTGCATCAAAAGATTGACCTGTTAATGCCCAATACAACTGCTAGAGTTAACGAATCCATGAGAGGTAGTTAGTCCATGTCACAAATATCAAGGAGAACATTTACCATCTTCCAAAAGTAATCATATATGAGGTAGTAGGCATTATGATAGCTCTAGATATGTAGGACACATCACTATGCTCAGAAAAGGCTATTTGAAGGATGAGGTTACCAAACCAATCTCTTCGTCAAAGGGATGGCCATCTTACCAAGTTTGATAGATGTGTGGGGGACCACAATAAGTCCATGGTTGGTGGAAAATTTCTTGAGTGATGCTTCTCCTCATGCAGTTGGTAGCCAAGATTTGGGAGAAGGATATTCTGGACCATTTTTATTTCTAGTTCTTGTAATCTTGTTGAAGCAATGTATGTAATCATGTGCCCATCTATATGGAAATTGTAATGTGAAATGTTATCTTGAATACATTTATGTAAAGTTAAATCACACTTATATTATTGGAATGATTCTTTGACTATGCAATGAAAAGGTTTGGATAAAGTTATATTTCAAATGAGGTATTTATTGAATAGATTTTTTTTTATTGCTTATTACATTAAATGCATAGACAATTTACATGCGGGTAAAAAATAGTAATTACTAGGTAGAATAATGGGCATGTTACATGTGGTATCAAAGCTACCAAGTTCAACTCTAGAACTTATGTGCTCGCTATGTTTCCAATCCAACATTATATGAGTCTAATGTTTGGAAATTTTTGTGCCAAGATGGTCCACGTCAAGATGACTATAAGAAATTTAGTAATAAAAAATGAACGCCACCTACGGGACAAGAAGGAAAATGAAGCCCTTGTTTGATCCATTGATGGAACTAATTATGAAAATTCCATTTGGTTGAGTGATACTGAGACTTTTAGTTAGGCCCTTTCACAAATCAGTCAAGAGAAGAGAAGAATGAAAGAGGCTTCTAACTTCAACTTCTTACCTTCTGTCTCTTTGGACAAGTTAGACTCTTTGTCACTTTCCAGGGATATTCCCTCAAAATGTAGTGTTAGTCCAGTCATGATATTTAGGGATCCTCGAGTTCTTCCCTTAGAGGAAGTTATTGTAATAGTCACAAGTGGCAAATCAGAGGGTTAGTACCTCAAAACTATGTGTCTGAGGATAGATCAAAGGGTTATTATCCTTTTGATGATGTATATGAGAAAAAATCGGAGGGTTATACCCCACGAAGTTATGTATCAAAAAGTTAATTAGAGGGATATTCTCCCTTAGACTATCTAAATAGTCATTCTATGTAAACTCAAGGAAATTGAAATCCTTTTTTATTATAATAAATTTTTTCTTTTGGAAAAATTTATGAATAAATTTTTTAAATAGAATTTCTTATGTGAATGATAGATCTTCTAGAATATTTTTTAGTATTGAGAAAACTTCATATACCTAATTAAAATGAAACCTTCAGGTATAAATTTTCTTGGAAAAATGGTAGGACAAGAACTAACTTTGGGGAAAGTTAAGAAGTAGGTCAAGGCACTGAGAATGTCAAAGCTAAGTTGGACTGCATTCTAGCTATCATGGATGAAACTAGAACAACAATATGAAACCTTGAACAAGAAGTTAGGGGAATGGAAAGAGAGGAGCAATAAGTCCCAAATAATGAGGAAGAAGGGGAGAATTCTTGTGATCATACTCAATCTAGCGATCAAGAGAGTGATAGGTCACAATCATATTCAGAGGGAACCAAAAGGAAGTATTTGGAAAGTGAGTTATCATGTGACATGAGGAAGATCACACCACCAAAATTTGAAGGTATTACTACTGGAGATGCGGTGGAAGCATGGTTTACGAATATAGAGAAGTATTTTGAAATTAGAAACTACTCCGAGGTCACTAAAGTTGTATAGGGAGCATTTCAATTTGCTCATGAAGCATCCAATTGGTGGACGAGTAAGAAAATGGAACTTGGGCTTAGTTCTTTAAGTTTCATATGGAGTGAGTTTTTGGAGATTTTCCAAAAGTGATGGTTGCCCCAACTCTTCTATGACCAAAATCTCATTGAATTCCAAAATTTGAGGTAGGTTAACTCCTTAGTGAATGAGTATTTGGAGAAGTTCACTCAACTCCTAAAGTACATACCTATGTAATCGAAGGATGAGCAATTTCATATTTAAGGAAGTTTATCATGCGTGTAAATGTACAAATAGGTGGTGAGGTAGATGTGCATGGTCCAACTACCATGAATTTGGTGTACGAGAAGGAAATTAATCAAGAACAAAGGCTTAAGTCTATCTCAAACTATCGGGAGAGAAAGAGAAATAAGCTCGTTTGGACACAAAGAAATCAAGCTCCAAGGAAGCCTAGTGAAGGGAAAAGTTTTCAAAAGCAAGGGAATAAGGTACCCCAAAATAATTGGAGTGAACCAAGGAGAGATCAAAGAGGAAACACCAACAATTTCAACAACTACAAAAGCAATGTTGGCAAAAATGAAAGTAATTCTGGAAGACCTATGAAAAGGAGGGGACTAGTGAAGGGATGTTTTACATGTGGTGTGGATCACTATGTGAGTAATTGTCTAAGATAACCATCTGGGACATAACCACATGGTAACTCTCTTCCACCTCAAAGAGATACGTTCTAGCAAAGGATTCATGTTACTATGGATAATCGGCAAGCAGAGTACCTGATTACTCTAGTAGAAGTTTCAAGTACTTTGTTTGAAATTCTCATTTCAATTTTAATAGATACTGGTGCAACAAAAAAATTCATTTCTCCTAGAGTAGAAAGTCAAATGTCTAGAAAAGTTAGCTACATGAAAAAGTCTTGGGTTGTAGAATATGCAAGCTAGACAAGAGTTGAAATTCCAAGTTTCTCAATAGAAGTAAATCTATACGCAACCCCCTTATGCTATTATGATGTCATCTTATGGATGAATTGGTTATGGAAATATAAGGCCAAGGTATATTTTCATGCTAAAATAGTTGAATGCTTAAAAAATATAGGTAATTGGGTGTCATTACAAGGAACACATAGAGAGGTTAAGCTACGATAGATATCTGTTGTTTAGATACATAGGGAAAAGAAGAAAGGTTGTCAACTTTTTGCAGTAAAAATAGAGAAGCTTGAGGAATGAAAGGAACTAATTTTTCAAGATGATATAGTATATTATGGACCTCAAGACTCCCAAGATGTCAAAGAGGGTGAAGTATTCAAATTTGGAAAAATAGATATGGATAAATATCCTATTTTATTAAAGTTTGTGGATGTATTTCTAGAAAAATTACCTAGATTACCACCTAAGAGGATATTTGATTTCTCTATCGACATTGTACCAGGGTCAGAATGTATATGGAAAGTACCTTATAGGATGACCACAATTGAATTAATGGAGTTAAAGGCACAACTAGAAGAGTTATTGTCTAAAGGATTGATAGGTCCCAATGTTTCACCCTAGGGAGCACCAGTAATCTTTGTAAAGAAGGATGGTACACTACACTTATGTACTGATTATCAGCTGCTTAATAAAGAAATGATAAAGAACAAGTATCCATGATAGTATTTTCAAAGATTGATTTATGTTTTGGATATCACCAATTAAGAATTGAAAGGACGAAGATATTTTTAAAATTGCTTTCAAGACTATATATAGACATTATGAGTTCATAGTCCTACCATTTGGTCTGATGAATGTACTAGAAAAAATCATGAACCTAATGAATAATGTATTTAGAGACTATTTGGATAATTTTGTGTTGGTCTTCTTGGATGGAATCTTAATTTACTCCAAGAATGAAGAAGAACATATCAAGCATCTAGAGATTGTTCTCCAACGATTGAGAGAGCATAAGTTATATGGAAAAATCTCGAAGTGTAATTTCTTCTAGAATAACAGTATTTGGGTCATGTAATTTTGGCTGATGGGATTACGATAGATCCATTGAAGATAAAAGTATTGTTATAGTGGTAAGTTCCCAAGAATGTGCCAAAAGTTAGAAGTTTTATGGGTTTGGCTGGGTATTACCATAAGTTTTTCGCAAAATTTTCGAGAATAGATTTTCCCATCACATCATTACAAAGAAAGGGGAATAAGTTTGAGTGGTTTGAGAAGTGCCAAGTAACATTTGACCAACTTAAGGAAAGGTTAACCACAACACAAATACTAAAAGTACAAGATCCAAATGGTAACTTAGTAGATATTGTGGATGCATTTGGAGAAGGATTAGGTGGAGTATTAATGCAGGAGGGGCAAGTCAGCTTATGAATCAAGGAAGTTGAAGCCCTATGAACAAAATTATGATTCACATTATTTAGAATTAGCAACTATTGTCCATGCATTATAGATGTGGGGACATTATTTTTTGGGAATACTATTTGAACTGAAGACGAATCATCATGGTCTAAAGTATTTATTTACTCAACCCAATCTGAATGCACGGCAAAGGAGATGGTTGGAGTTGATATCTGACTATGATTTCAACATTAGTCATATCAAGGGAAAAGAGAATTTGGTTGTTGATGCCTTAAGTTGTAGGATGCATATCTCCTCTATGATATCAATCCAAATTGATTTCAAGGATCAAGTGTTGCAAAAATATAAAGGTGACGAGTTCTACGAGCAAGTTAAGAAAGAACTCGCAAAAAATTCATAAGATCAAAGGTATGAGGGATATCATTTTGAACCTAATGGATTACTGATATTTAAGGGAAGGATTTATGTACCTAACATTGGGGAATTAAGGAGCGCCATGGTCTGGAAAGAAGTTCACAATGCACCATATTTAGGACATCCAAGTGTAACTAAGATGTTAGCTGATGTAAAGCCATTATATTTTTGGAAGGGTATGAAAGGGGATGAAATGAAAGTTGTATCAAGTTATTTAGAGTGCTAAAGAGTGAAGGCAACATCCTATAGGTCTATTCTATCCACATCAATTTCCATAAAGTAAGTGGAAAGTTATTAGCATGGATTTTGTGCAAGGTCTCCCTATGTCAAGGAACAAGCACAATGCCATTCGGTAGTGGTTGAAAAGCTCACAAAGGTAGCTCACAAGTCATACTAGGGAATCTAACTGATGGAGCTCTTGTAATAGCACATAATTTTATTTAAGAGATATTTAGATTGCACGGGATTCCTGAAAAGATGATTTTTGATAGGGATGCTAGAGTGACATCTAGGTTTTGGTAAACCTTGTTTATTTCTCTTAGAGCACAATTGAACATAAGTTCTGCTTATCATCCAAAAATGGATGGGAAAATTGAAAGGGTAAACCAAGTATTAGAAGACCTACTATGGATGTATTGTATGGATCAACAATACAAGTGGGAGGATTACCTACCTTTGGTAGAGTTTTCATATAATAATTCCTATCATTTTATGATCAAGATGGCTCTGTTTGAAGCATTATATGATAAGAAGTGTTGAACTCCTATTAGCTGGGATAAATTGGAAGATAGGATAAGACTTGGGCTAGAGATGTCAAAAAATGGATGAATAAATTGGAATTATCAAGTAGAGGTTAGCAAAAGCTAACGATAGGAAAAAAAAGTTACGCTAATTCTAAATGTGTACCTAGGAATTTCATAGTAGGGGATAGGGTATTGTTGAGAGTTAAACCTCACAAGAGTTCTATCAAGTTTGAAAATTCATCTAAACTAGCTCTATGCTATGTTGGACCTTTTGAGGTTCTTGAGGAAATCAACCCTATTGCATATAGAATTTCCTTGCCATCAGCTCTTGCCAGGATGCATAACGTCTTTCATGTCTTGTATCTTAAGAAGTATATACTATGAAATAACCATGTTATTGGAATGCTTTATAGGTGTACGACCTAGGGGTGGTAACGATCGAGCCTCTTAAGGTGCTCAAAACACGTAAGATTTACTTGCATAATAGATAGGTTCTATAATGCAAGGTCTAATGGGATCAATATGCAAAAGATTCTACCACATGGGAAGACTATGCTAAAATGAAGAAATTTTTTCCACTGGTCTTGCTAGATTTTGAAAATTGTTAAAAGAAATGATGTTTTGTGATGTTGTGCTTTATACTATGATCATATTTTATACTTAAAAATCATCTAGGACGATGATTCAAAAGGTGGGGAACATGTTACACCCCATGTGTTATTACCTATTTACTATTACCTAGTTTGGTAAATTGCTTTAATATATGTGAATGCATTTTTATGAATTCTGATGGAAATAAGATGAATGAATGTTTGATTCAATTAAATAATTTATGATTTAATATATGAAATATATTATGAGTATGACATGCATGTGATGTATATAAATGCATTGATCCAACTAACTACTGTTATGGTGAACTAAGTTGGATGCAGGAACAGATTCAAACCTCCAAAAGAGAGGGGAAGTATCACTCAAGAGAAGAAATTGGTCTGATAACCTTTAATTTTTCCTTAATAAGAATTCACACACGCACACCCTAGTTAGTCTTAGTTAAGTCAAGTTAGTTCAAGTAATGGGTAATTGATCTTCAATTTTGATTGTGAATGATTATATTGGTTTGCAATCTTGTTTTATGAACATTTCAAATGAGGAATGTGATGAAATATTGAAGTTGAGTTGAATTCCTTTCTTGTGTGTTTACTATTATATCGATGAGATATATGCATTATATATATATATATATATATGTATGTATGTATGTATGTTTCTATGGTAAACTCATATGTGTGAGTGAATACGTACATGAGTATATGTAGGTAGACGTACCTATGCATGCTCATGGATAAATTACCCATATGCATGGGAGTACCAATTGTACTAAGATGACATATATATATACAGTCCGTATATATGTCAATTGAAGGTTATGAGTATATGTGTTTTATGAAGATATTGAAATAATATTATGTATATGTATATATTGTACATATATATTAATACATATGTGGAAAGTAATATAGTGACATCGATATTAATATATATATATATATATAAATGCTATTATATACTTATATATGTTTGACAATCAATAATTAATGTATTTGTTAAACCTTGTGAAATATGTATATATTAATATGTATATGTATATATATATCAAAGGTGTAGTGCCCCTTAGTTTGCATTTCATTTCTAACAGTTACTTGATATATTTGGACATTATGATACATTGCTTGATTTTGGACTCATTACTATGACAATAGTTGATACTATTTTATCACTGATGATTATGATTATGCCATGCTTAATACACCAGTTTAATTAATTTTGTGAGGGTTATTATTGCTATGAGCATTACGTGATTATTGGATGTATGTTCTTATCATGTTATAGTATTCGATCATTGTGCGTCAATGTATGTTGGTGAAGGGGAACGGTGTCACATCTCTCGCTTGTGAGTGACCTACAAAACTATGATTTTTCCTTCACGGTGTGTTTGACTGTTTGTCTATTTACATGCTTGACTATGTGGTTTGTTGCAGGTTGAAGGTACTAGGCATCGAATCCACCTGAATTTCCAGGTTTGAGCGTGCCTTCATCCCAATGGAGAATGTTGAATTGGAGATAGCATCGGGTCCCCTACGTTGAACCATCATCCTTTTCGAGGATGAGTATCCGTTCATCTTACTTTGTCAGTGTGGTCAGTTCAAATTGGTCTGTTTGTGTCATTGTGTTTTGCCTTATGTTTTTCTTCAAAGTCAGGTATTGCTTGGTGTTCAGTTCAATTGAGTTACTTGTTTGATTAATGCTTTGATTGATTTTATATTAAAATAAACGATTATTGCAGATAAAAGATATTTAATAATTTAAGTAAATATTTTAATACAGTTGTGGCTTGATAAATAATATATTAATAATGTTTTATTTAGTTTAAATAAATTAAAATTAGGATTTAATAAATAAATATTAAAATAAATACATTGTGCAAATAAAATTGAAATGAAGGATTAAACTAATAAATAAATATTAAAAAGTGAATTTATAGTGTGTAATTAAATAAAGATATTTTAATTAATTAACTTATTAAGGTGTGGTGGAAAACAATAGTGGAAATTAAATAAATTAATAAAATAAAAGAAATGCATGGGCAACAAAGAGTGGGGAAATGGCTGATAAATTAATTAAGTTGCAAAAAGAAAGGGGTGGTTGCATAATTTTTGGAAAAAGGAAACCAATTTTGTTTCTTGTCGTGAACAATTTTTTGGTTCTGGAAGTCTTTTCTTGGGGGTTTTTGGTTGGAAGCTTTGGAAATGGGGGATTTGGTGGTGTTGTGAAAGTTTTGAAGTGTGTTGAAGCTCCAACTTGGAATTTGGATCTGGCATTCGCTTTCAGCTCAGACAATCGAGTTATTCCAGGTTCTTTTCTTGTGTAATCTTCTTCTTTGTTTTAGAATAAATGCTTGATCTTGTATACTATTTGAAACAAAACATTCCTGTAACTATTGAGTTTGAATGGAAACAATGAATATATGCATTATATAGAATCATTTCAACTCTCCTTGTAATAGATTCATACTTAACCTGCAACCTTTGTATTCCACATATTATCTCAGTTGGTTTTTGTTTTATAAATTCTTCACTATGGTAGCAAATAAATATTCCTAATTTCTTAATTCGTAGTATTGGGGAAAAGTCTTGAATCTGGAAATACCCTGTTGCTTTCATTTGCCCAACCACTTATCTTTCCCTTGATTTGTTCATTGGCATCATCAATTCAATGATTTTTGTGAGCTTCTTGGCAATTCGGTTCTACATACTAGCGCCTGTAGAATGCCTTGCTTGAAAGTCTCTAAAAGATCTTTCATTTGATACAAGATTTCACACTTTATGCTAAATTTCTATCCATGAATTGACTTCTCATTGAGGCATTCCGTCAACAGTTCAATTACCCTCTTGATTTTGATTCTCCCCATTCGCATACAGACATATGTTACTAGTTGCCTTGTTTAATTTATTCACTCTATATTCTCTAGTTTCTGGTGACGTGATTCATTTAGCAATCGCTAGTTTATGCCTTTGTTTTCGAATCTAGCAATCACTGGATTTATGCCTCTACATTTGATTCATATGCTATTCGATTAGTACGACATGTAATATATATTGCATTCAAATTATATTCTATTTGATTAATATGACATGCAATATATATTGTATTCGAATTATATGCTTTTGATTAATACGAAATGCAATACATATTGTACTCAAATTATATGTTATTTGATTTATATAGTATGCAATACATATTGCATTTGATTTATATAACATTCGATAGTAATTGCATTCAATTTGTATGGTATTCGATGCATATAACAATAGATATATATTGTAATTCAAAATTATACTGTATTCAACTTATTTATATTTGATTTGTTATGTATGGAAATCCAATCCTATGCATTGTTATGTACAACCTTTGGCTGATATGAGATATATATATTTACATTTCTATGTATGTCGATATCGCTATATAAAGGTTTCTGTATGTTTGATAACATATATGTGGACTGCATATTTAAAATGCATGCAATTACTTCTATTCGATGTACCTTGCATAGTTAGTGATTGACCTTTATTTGGTAATTTGTATATTGATATATATATAATACACACACACACACACACACACACACACACACATATATGGATATACAGGTATAATGTTCTGATATAACTGTGTATTAATACACTGATGCATTTAATTTATTATTTGGGAAATAATATTCTATTAGTATATATATATATATATATATGCAAGTGTATATATGTATACACATATGTGTATTATGTTTTCTTGCAAAAGAATATTGCTACCTCTATGTATTTGTATTCAAATAAATGAACAAGAAATAATTGGTTTTGAAAGATTGATATATTTGTAATTTAATAAATGGAAGTTAGGGTATATGGAAATAGATTATCCTTGGATTGGGATGAATACTTGTAAACATGAAATGTTTGTGTGTAACCCACTCTAGATTCTATATTTATATCATTGTTTTAAAATTGTTTGTGTGAAGCAAGTGAATGATTATCGATTTGGAATTGGGTTGTGGGTTTTGTTCAATGTTTAAGCCATTTTATGAGGTGAACACTAGGAGTCTTCCAGAGGCTAGGAGGGAAATTTATCTTCTTTATGGAATTATTGATAAACCTTTAGGATGGTTGTTTTGTATTGATTGAGTGTACGAGGATCATTAGCCTTGCACAATATATTCTCCACTTTGGTTGGAACTTGTATATGGGAAGGTTTGTGCCTCACCTTGTTATGTGTTTTAATGAGATTTTTGTGATTGTGCAAGTTGGCTTTGCCCTTTGATTTTTTTGGGTTCCTAGTTGTCAGTAGGGGAGTGGCTCTCAATGGGGGTTGGCGCACAAAGTGGCGCCAGGGTAACCTATTGGTGTTAGAAATAACAACCCAGCTAGACTTTGAAACTCTCTAAGAGGTAGCCAACCTCTATATTAAAGAACAACAAAGACTAGTGGCCAATTGACAAGATTCAGTCAAAGACTGACATCTCCTACACTTCTGGCTCTGTAGGACCAAGGTGGGTGAACGTAAACAATGTTCAAAACTTAATTCACTCATACACTGACATTGTTTTACAAAGCAAATAATTCCCAATGAAACAACACTAAGGGAAGCATTGACAACTTTAAATTTGGCTAAATTCTCAGCAGCTCAACCCTCTCTCAGCCATTGGAAAGCAAGACACACAATAACATAGTAAGATTAGAATGATTTTGCATTTAAAATTGTTTCTGAGATGCACAAACTAAAAAATAGATCAGTGCCAGTTCTGGGCCATGGAGTCAAACACATAAAACGAATTCTCCAGCAAATAGTCTTCAACCAGTGGATTTAACTTGCTAATGCTTTGCATTAATTGTTAGTGCCTTGCACCAAAAATCCTTCTCTTGATATCAATCAGATTCTTCTTATCAAATCCCATCTGCACACCTGAAATCATAATTACCTGCTCAAAGCATTTTAACCATTTCCTTGAAACAAAACAATGAACAAATAAAACAATCTCATGAAACTTGAGATGATAAACTCAAAGACACTTTGTATTATTGAATTTATATAACTGAAAGTGTACAAAAATGGAGACAATCTAATGACATTCATGAATGTGGAAACACCTTCATGATGTTAATTGCATAAACTGGCTGTATTTACTCTTGAATTCATAAAATTACAGCTTACAAACTCAAACAATGACTCAGAAAATACAAATCTCTATCTACCCAGTCGAATCCAAAAACTCAGAACCCTTTACAATGAGAGAAAAATAGAAGATATAGAAGAAGAGAGGCAAGCAAAAGCAACCCTAAATTTGATCTGGAATTGCCATTTGGAAGCTCCATTCTTGTTGATCAATCAAAAAAGAATATCTTCTCCTCCTCTGCAGCAACAAACATATTCCCTCAAAAACAACATCAACTCATCATTGCCCAACAATAGAAAATCAATCCATGTGGAGATTCTCATTATTTTATCCAACTGCTCAATATCTCCTTTCCCGTGCAGATTCATTTACCTCTGTTTTTTATTTTCCCTTTGCAAAAAAAATGCTGCATACTTTATAATGTTGCACTGTTGTGTTTTATTTTATTCATCTTCAATGAATAAAATATTACATCTTCACTTATAATATTTCACTTGAAAAGGCACGGTATTACATTTCCTAGCAAACAAAAATTAAAATAAATATTTTATTCACCTTTCAAGTTATTACCTGTGTTTGTACTTCACCTTTAAAATATTTTCTCATGCCAACATTTTCCATATGGAGAAATTTCACTTTCAAAAGTGAAAACTATTTAACTTATCGGGCTATCCATCTTTCATTTTTCCTTAAAAAATGGGCTTTTAATATAATCCCAATATAAAATATTTTACCCGAATGCACATTAAGATCCTTTGGTAAAATAACTTTTAAAATTTATTCCCCTAGCCTTTTACCCCTTTTAAAATTAATAAATTATTCACCCAAGGAAAAACGGGCCCCACCCCCATACACTTCACCAAATCTCGCTCACCTCGCACTACTTTTGCCTTTGTCAGCATTCCTCTTGTGAGGCTTGCGAGGTTTTCCCTAATACCTCTTTGTTTTTTGCTTGTTCCTCAGCAATGCTCGCCCTCCGCAAGATTAGATTTCCATGCCTCTGTTGTTTCTTCACTATGCAGGCCCTTCACTTGCATTTTGCATTTGTGCGAGCCTCCCCATACTGCACCTACTTCACTAGGCGCGGGTCTCTCCTCTCCATCACTGTAGGTTTCCTCTCATTTCCAAGTTGCGCCCTTCACCATGGTGAATCTCTTCCTTAGCGCGCGGGTGCTTGTGTCTTCTTGCATCCTCTCCAAACTGCTCACGGGTCTCCCCACATGAGCCTCCTCCTCATCACCTGGTTCAAGCACCACTTCACCTAGTCACACCCTGTATTGTGCCATGTGCATGGCCTCCCACCATGCTATAGGCCGCATCCCCGTTCACTGCATTCACAATGCCTTTGAGGGAAGGATGCGCCCACCTTTGTTTGACTGTGCCATTACATTTGCATGGGAATTTCTAAAGCCTTTCCAACAAATTCATTTTGTACATGTCCATGCTCTATACCTGGGCACGAGCCTTCCTTATTGTTGGCCACCACACATTCCCTTGATGGAAGTTCATTGCCCATTCTTGCAGGCAATGCGCACGCCCTTCTTGTGATTCACCTCCTCCATCGAGCTCCTGCTGCTCGCACCCAACAACCATGATCATTCCATCCTCCAAGTGTGGGCCTCTCCATTGCATTTGGTCTTTTTCCTTTTACATTGACCGCGCCAATTGACATTTGCTTGGGTCTCTTCCCCTCACCTGGTCTTGTGCACTGCTCCTCTGGCTATGGCAGCAAGTAGGAACTTACAGTGGATGATATGTAGCTCTATCCACCACTACCCCATGCATGGGAGTCCACCACCACTGGTCGCACCCATCCATTTCCAGGTCTGATGCAAGCCGCACCCTCCCTTCTCTGATGTGTGGCCATCCACAGGATCTTCAATATGCATTCACTTGAGAGTTTCGAGAGCCCTTTTAACAATCTAATTTCATGTATTTAAGCTGAGTAAAACAGAGTTTAGGTGCAAAGACAAAATAGAATTTCCTCCAACAATTCCAACATACATTTTAACTAGTGTGAATAAACTTCCCCTTGTGCAATGTAAACTCATGCTACGTTTTCCCACACAATAAGCACCAACACAAGATTATTTCCTGCCATAGCTCCATGTATATTCACCATAATTCAACTTCCAGAAAGTAATGAAAATGATGCCAAGTCTCAATTGCTGCACCATTCACCATGCAATTCCCTGTCATACGTTGGAACTCCCCTATCTTCATTTTATTCTCACATGAGCACTCCACCTGGTATTGTCTTGCCAATACAATGACATACTTCTGACCTCGTAGTACTCAAGCTTACTTTCATCAGTTTACTCTTTGCAACCATGAGTATTTGAAAACTTCAAATAATAAGGATAGGGAACATAGAGAAAATATATCAATTTTGTTTTTACTATATCCCCTGTTTTGATCCATTTTGAGCCTGGAACATAGCTGCAAGATTCATAGTCATTCAAGTGAAACACTAATTTCCCATTTTCCTTTGCTTCCATAACACATAATATTTTGCATTCACAACCATTACTTGAAGCGAAACTTCATAATTATGCAAAGCATGTCGGACCCCATGTGGGTCCGGCTAAAAAAAATTTCGTTTTCAAACAAGTTTCATACTCAAATTGACCTGACACAACTTCTGAGTGCTTCAGGATGTTCTGGAAGTAAAACGATAAACTGGGTTGCCATTAAAATCTGCTTTCTGGCACTTTTGCAAAATGGTCAAAACACATCAAGTTGCCTCAGGAATCAATCTGGGAAACTGGTCAAACGACCTCATGAAACAATGAGAACATGCAGACATATAGTCATTTGATCTGAGAATACAATGCAACAAACGGCTCAGAAAAAGGATACCCAAGGAACCAGATATTAATCGGCAAAGTTGCCCAGTCAGGCTTTTCTGAAACAGTAGCAGTTTTGAACCAACACAAACTGATCCAATTGCCAATTTGTAAAAACAGTGAATCAACTCCTGGCAAGCTGCCATCAGACATGCAAGTTCATTTAGGTACCTTGAGCATGTGTACAAAAGTAATTCACTTGAATCATTGTTGATCAAAAGTTATTAACGATCAAAGTTGACCACTCGGCAAGGCTGCCATGAATGCAGATGCAAAACAAAACAAACTGCATTCGGTTTCGATCAGCTAAAAATAGCAAATCAAATCATGAGGCTCTGAAAACTGACATGTGAGATCATCTTGATATGGGGAGTATGGAACAACATTTGTTTTGACATGACAGTGAATTGGTTGCAAAAACCAAGTTCAAATAGGAAGCAACTTTGCAAAACAAAAAGTTTGCAAACAGCAAAATAGTGTCAAAACCCTCCAGCTCCACTTTTGAAAACTCTGTCAAAACTTATCATGGGAAGCTAAAATTTGACATGCCTGCTCACATAGGTCAATTGAGTATGTCTGCAAATGGGTTTTGCACGACAATCAACAGGCTTTAAATTATAAGCCTCCAAAGCGGGTCAGTCCGGACTGATTCTTTAGGTGCACTTCTGAAAGTGCAGAAGCAAATTTTTTGAAATAGGCATCTCAAATTTGCAAAATTTGAGAGTGCCATCATAACCCATGTGGGAGTTTCGTAATTAAGTGATAACATAAAATGAATTAGGGGGTTGGGTAGTAATCACACTAATCAAGATAAGTGAATGCCTCACTCATGGCTCAAGTGCTTGTTTAGGCTTGAGATGAGTTGAGAAGGCCTGGAGTGGCAAGGTCAACTACCTCATCCTCATGAGAGGTATGTTGATTCCAAATAGGTTTGTATGAGGGTCGGAGATTGGTAGAGGCTACTAGGGTAACCCAGGATGGGGATTGAGGCACAAGACAACTGAGAGGGGGGGTGAATCAGTTGTATCAAATCAATTTACTTCTAAAATTAATATTTTCACTTTAACTTCAATCTGTTATTAAGTGTAAACATGAAATGAAAATAATAGAAATCAACCACCAGAGACACTAGATTTACACGGAAAACCCAATGAGGGAAAAACCACGATGAGGATTAACTCACAATATAGTAGTAATGCAATACTGGATACAAAGGCTCACTGCCAGAGGGCTCACTTCCCATATACAAAGGCTCACTACCAAAAAAGGACTCACTAAGTAGAAGGAGGCTCACTTCCTTCAGAAAAATAAAAGATAAATGAAGATCCACCACTAGGGTTCCACACATTCACAACTTGATCAAAAGATTGTAGACACCATTAACTCACTGATTTCAGGAATCTAACACCTTAAAAGTATTGTTGCCTCAATTCACTCTTCCACACTCTGCATTTCACACTTGTTCGTACACTTAACTTACTTTCTTGATTTGTGGATGGATGGATATCAAATTCACTACAACTTGATTTTCTTTTATACCATCTTCAACCCTAGAAACATTCTCCAAGGTCGGCTATACAATTTCATCTTACAAATTCAAACTAGGTCGGCTACTCAACATTCCCGTGGTGGATAAGAATGAGAGAGGACCAATTACATATTTAATTTAGGACCCAAACAACATCTTGGATCAATCGCACACTTCTTCAAATCGATGCAAAAACTTAATGTAATGTTTAGACACCAGGTCGGCCAAACCTAATGAAAACACCAATGATCTTTGAAGTACACTCATCTCCAATAGGATGGTCATACGTGGATCACCCAACATGCTTCACCAAAAAATTTATCATCTCTGAGAATGCCTCAGGTACATCCACAACAATTACAACAAACTTCATTCATAGAAAACTCTTCAACAGTCCAATCTGACCAACCAACAAAACACAAGAGCTATGGAGTAGGTTTTTCAGAGTGCAGAAATACAAGTACGTTTGTCAGAACATGGAAACCATCAGAAAGAATCATCTCCTAGATCCACAAGATCTGAAACCAAATATTAGAAGACTATGGAGCCAAAACATTTCTCCCATTCCACAAACAAATAGTTCTGCCAAACTAGTTCACACATCGGTGTGCACATCTTTCACTCTCCATCAAACCAGAGGCTAAAACTCAGGATATATTATCCATTGAAGCTCATGAACAAACTTACAGATCCACACATGCATAGGATCAACATAGAAGAAATGAAAAGCACAATATTAGAGCACACTCAGAACAAACACTTCAACCCTGCCTTCATTATTTCTCAAATTTTCTCAAAAGAAATTGGTAAAAACACAACTACAACTTCATAAATATAGCTCCATGTACTCTGAGCACTTCTACAGTATCTCAACTATACAAGTACCATATGCAACCAACCTGAACTATGTTGACATCAATGACAACATTAATGAAAACACCACCAAACACATCCATACTTGTGACAATCTCCCCTTTTGTCATTGATGGAAACATATGATGTGAAAAATCATCAAAGACAACATACATGATTTTCAAAAGCGACAACCTGCACAAGCATAAAATTTTCACATGATTCTCTCTCCCCCTTTGACATCAATGGAAAAGGAAATTCTTGCCATATAAAACTCTGATCACTCCCCCTTAGGAGTACACCCACATCACATATTGCAACAATTCACTTCTCAACTCCCCCTGAGGAGTAGACCTCAATCATCAGTCCAGATTAAAAGAGTTTATGAATCCACTGGACTTGTTAGGATTGGAAAATTTCACATTTTTACTGGCCTCCACTTACTCACCTTTCACATACCATAGAAATTTTCCACCCCTTAATTTCAAGATCAATACAAATTATTGAAATCTGTGTGACCAAATCCATATTTTAACCCATGTTCACTAATAATCCCATAAATATGGCCTTTGATATATTAGAATCTCTCTGATCACAATTGAGAAAACATTTTGAAGAGTAACCGATTCTTATTGAGAAGATCATGTGTATGCCTTTCTGATCAACAATTCGTAGCCCTTCATTTGAAAATTTTCTGTAATATCGGGAAGACATGAATCAAGTTACAGGGTAAAAGCACAAACCTGTGTCACACTTTATAAAGGAATCGACTAACAACAAAAAAAATTCTGAACTTTGGCCACATAAAAGTAGTCTTTATGTTTTGAATTTCAAAATGGTGTAAACTAATGAAATGTAGAACTTTTGATGAAGATTAAAGCTGTAATTTTTTAAATTTAAAAAAAAATCATTTTCATTATGCTTTTTTCAATTTAAGGACAAATTTTGGAATGCTGAAAATTTCAAAAAATAGTGACTTCACGGGCCGTGAAGAAAGAGACTGAAAAAAACATTATTTTTCTCTAAATTTTTTTTCCCTAAATAGGTAACTTCAATATCTATTGCATGAATTTATTTTTTTCAAATTTTGATGTATATTTTTCTCGTAATAACGTTTTAAAGTTAAACATGTCAGAATTTGACATTTTCATGGGCCGTCAACTATTTTCAATTTTTTTAATCATTTTCAAATAAAAGATTATACCTTTTTGAAGAAGACTCTCTCCTCTACTACACCATATAAGTTTAAAAAAAAATTAATATGTTTTACTATATTTTTTAAAATTTCTAATCAACCTTTTTTTTTCATTTTAACAACCTACTTTCATTATTTTAAAAATAACATATATTAAAACTAATCAAAATATTTAAAAAATTATATATTTGGATTCACCACTCCGAGCTCTACAAAAGGGTATTTTTGTTTTTTGCAAAATAATAATTCTGAGAGGAGAAACACTCTGCCAAAGTTGAATGTTTCAGAAAAGGGTGAGTTTGTTGCCATGTTCGGTTGAGTACTGTTCGATCGAAATGGTTTCGGCCGAAACACACTCGACCGATATCCTATTGGTCGAAAATATTTCGGTCTAAAGTGATTCGACCGAAATTGGGTGGTATAAAATATATTTTATTTTTGTTTAGATTTTTCAACTCAAGTAATTCAATAAAATATATTTCAACCAAAGAAAAAGAAGACTAATCTCGACTAAGGAAAGCTTATTGACTCGACCAAAACCCACTCGATCGATATACTATTCTTCGAAAACTGTCGACTAAAGAAAGCTTATTTCGACAAAATAATGTTTATTTCAACAAGTTAGAAGGTTTATTCCAACAAAAGAAGGTTTATTCCGGTCCAAAAGAAGGTTTATTTCAACAAAAGAAAACGTATTTAAACAATAGGAGAGCTATATTCGAAAGTACATTGATCTTGAACTTATTTAATTGATTATGTTTTTTATTTTCATTAATGCATTTGAATTTTGTTTTCACTATTTATATTCTTAGATTTCATTATTATTGATCACCAATTAGATATATGTTATTCCATTGTTTTTTTAAGTCTTAGATATTTAAATGCAATATTAATCAAGTACATGTTTCATTGAAAGATCATGTGTGTACAAATTTGTATGCAGGTGAATTCAAATTTGAGTGCAATTTGTGATGGCGTGTAGAAGGAATAGATCAAGGAAGTATGATCGAACACAAACAAGACAAAGGAAGAGAAGAGCAGGTGAAGGAACATCTCATGAAGAACAACCCATGGAAAATATCAATGACGAAGGTGATGTACAGGTACAAGAACAAACTGAACCTAATAATAGTTTTTTTTTGGACAATGGTATGGAAAATCTGATGGAGATGGATGAGGATTCTCTTTTCAATAATTTTTCATTTGAAGATATGTTATCTGAAAGCACATTAAAATTACACTCAAAAAGAATATGGGATGATTTTTTTGAAGAAAAATATCTAATTGGAAGATCATAGTTAGTTGCAAAGTTATTTAGACGAAAAAAAATGACCCCTGTTTTGGAGTTGTTAGGGGTTGATAATAGGAAAAAGTCATTAGATTTAAAACACACAATTGTTGAAAACTTGCAAGAAGCATTAGAATGTATTGAAAAAAAGAGTCGATGTAGTGATTTAAGTGTTGCACGTAGAGCATTGATGACTGTAATTTCTACTAAGAAATTATCACATAGAAGACAAGTTCAAGCAATTTCTGAATTACTAAATGTTTCTAGGAGAACTGTTCAAAGGTATATTAAAAAGAGAAATCAAATAGATGAAAAAATTGAGAAAAATTGGGTAAATATTTGTAGGGTTCCCCAAAAAGATAGAATTTCAGAAGATGTAAAGAAATGGGTGGTTGAATATTGGACTACTCACTCTCGTGTTTCATCCAATAGAAGGGATAATATACAAATAATAAGTGATGATGGTACAAAAATTTCTCATCCAAAACATTTTATAGATACAACACAAAGTGAACTTTTTGAAGAATTCAAGCAAGATTTTGCAAATGTGAAGATTTGTAAAAGGATGTTTGAGACGCTATGACCATCATTTGTACGTATAAATAAAGTACGTGAAACTTGTTGTCGAAATCATGTTGAATTTGATTTACATCTACAATCATATAGAAAAGCTATGAAAATAATTGATCAAAATTTAGCCATCCCTAGAAGTACAACACAATTTGTGAAGTCTCTTGTATGCAAAAAATTAGAAGATTCAAAAGAATTCAATGTTCAGTGTATAAAAAATGTATGTAATGATTGTGGAGATTTGAAGAATCTTTCACATGTTGACAATAATGAAATGCAAGTTGTTTGGAAGAGATATGAATATGAGACATACTTAACGAAGTCAGGAGTTGAGGCCAAAAAAATTGTTCTCAAAGAGAGTGGATTGCCTTACAATGAATTCATGAGTAAATTTTGCAATATCATATATCCACATATCCAACATTGTCATGGTGCAAGATGGCAAGCTAAACAATTTTATAATTCAAAGAATTGCTTTCCACCAGGTTGTATTCTCTCTATTGTAGATTTCTCTGAGAACTATACATTTAGTCCTCAAATTGAGATTCAAAGTCAATATTATCATTCAGAGCAAGTTGCAATCTTTGTGCAAGTTTTCTATAGGCATGCCAAATTAGAGGTCGATGGAATACAAAGTAGAAAAGATGGTCGAATTATCATCAAAGAGGTTCACTTTTATATCAGTGATGATACAAATCATGATAAAAGCTATGCAACTCATTGTTTCAAAATGCTTTTTGAAACCCTGAGACGACATGGCATAAATCAAGAACAACACTGGATATGGTCTGATGGATGTGCTGGTAAGTTTACATGTTATTTAAAAAAATATATATTTATTTATATTTACTTTTAATTTTGAGACTTAAATCAAGTCTAATTGTAGGTTATATATATATATATATAATTACTTTTTTGACTTGAGCTAATTTGGTTTTAGTGTACAATTATTTGTAACTTCGTGCAAGACAATTTAAGTCTTCAAAAGCTTTTGTTTGGTTAAGCCATCAACATGCTAGACGCAACACCAATTTTTTGTGGAATTTTTATGAGAGTGGACATGGAAAAGGAGAGCACGATGGAGCAGGAGCATGTGTGAAGCGTGCACTTCATCAACATGAACTTGCTGGTAACTTTCACCATATATATATATGGAACATGTAGATATATTTTTGAAAAGATTATCTATATATATTTAAATTAAATTAAAAATTATTATAAGTTCCTTGAAAGTAATAGGTGGCAAATTGTGCCAACACATGTGTACTTGCAGGTAATTCCATACGAAATGCAAATGAAATTGTTGAATGGTGTAAAAGTTATTTTTCCACTCGCAACTCAACATACAACATACGTTATTTTTGGGAAGTTACAGGTACATCTAGTCAAAATTTGTTAAAAAATCAAGAATTTCAAAGTTCAAGTGTACATGATTTTTAATTGAATTTTCAAATTTGAATTTACAGATATTGATCGATCAAATCCTTATAACTGTCAAGCAATTCATGGTATTAGAAGTCTACATCAAATCATGAAAATGGGAAGTAGTAAGCCTTATGTAATTAATGTGAGAGAAAAATCATGTTTTTGTGATGATTGCATTAAGAACAATGCAAATATTGTTCAATGTGAGAATATTAGAGATGGGTATGTTTCACAATGGGAAATGAAACAATTAATATCAATGCCTCCTTTTGTTGAAGATGACAATGTCGATGTCTATGATCCTCTCTATTCAGCTGATTACAAACATGTATCTGATTTAGTTGTTACAGGTATGGAAATTGATCTTAATTTAGTTAAATTTGATTTAAATATATTCCATGTTTAAGTAAGTTTTAAGGGCATGTGTTTAATTTAGTTAAAATTTATTTAAAATATATGGTGTGTACAGGAGATATTTTCGTTGTTGTTGCAAATCCTGACAATGTAGAAGGTGTAGATTACTATCTACTAAGATGTATGCAACCAAAAAGCAAATTGGTGGAATCGATGACAGATGGTGATGGACAAGAGTATCCCATTGGATCAGTCGTTATTGAAGGCACATATTATCAACAAATAAAGACAGATAAAAATGGTATTTTATTTTGTTGATTATATGCCAGGACAAAAGGTTCTACATTACAGTCACCTAGTTATAGCAACAAAAATAAATTTAGAAACTTTACCTAAAAAAGGATGTGACAAACAAAAGTGGAGGTTGCCTATTGAAGATCATGAAATTTTTTTAGAGATAATTAAAGATAGAGAGGATCCATATTTCATGTACCAGGAACTTTAAGTTGTTTTTTGGATACCCATGTGTGTACATACTCAAACTTTTTATAGATCGAGCAAGATCTATATATATAATTTATAAATTGATTGGAACATGTGGCATGATTTAGAATGGGTTTTTTCAAAGGCTTGGTCATAAATTTTTGAAAGTTAATATGACCTTACTTGTTCACCTTCAAATTTTCAAGATCATCCATTTTCATATCCTAGTATGCATGTCACATCCTAGAAAAATATTATTTTAATCCTAAGCATCCCCCTTCATCCTAATCATTCATTAAAGATCACATGTTCTATCTAATAATCACCATTCTAATCCTAATCACATGTGAACTCATGTATAATCATGAACTCATTCTAATCCTAATATGAATAATCACCATTCTAATAGGAAATTATGCAGGCATCTATAGAGAAAAGGTCATGAGTATATATACATAAGAGAGGAGAAAAAGAAAACTAATAAAAATAACTCTAACCACCAAAAATAGGTGTTAATTACACTAATGGAAGATGTCATCCACCCTCATAAAGGATCCTATCCTAACAACATAAAAAATCCTAATATATATATATATGAAAAATGCAATAACCCCAATAAAGGAAAATATAAACCTACAAGTTAACAAATGAGATCACAAAAGTTCACATAGAAAAGAGTCAGTGACAAAGTAAAGAACGAATTCAATCTGTCTTAAGGTTTAGAATTATTTTGATAAAGTAAATTATAGAGATTGAAGTGTAAAGAATATTTAAAGTTACTCTTGTTAATTGGCCCAAATAACATGTTTCATTAAATTAGGCACACATAATCTAAATAAGAATCATAACCCTAGGACAAATTTTTTAATATTTTATCTAGAATCACAATAAACATTTCCAACAATAATAGAACCCTTCCTAAGTGACCATTTTGTGCTAAATTGAAGCATGAAAAAGTTTATTTACATCCTTTAAATTTTTATTTAAAAAGAATAATCCAAATTTGTTTTAATAGAGGATTTTAATATCATCCAAGAGATCTTATTGTTGGCACAAAATGGTATTTTATCTAGCCACTTAGACTTTAGGACTTGTTCACATCTTATTCTTAATCTTAGGGTTTTTTTGTCTCAATTCATAGGATTAAGACACTTGGCACTATTGTGTGAGCCTTATGGATTTTTCCTTTGTTAATTGTGATGTGGAAAAAGAGATCCTAGACCTAGTCAATATTTCTTCACATCGACACTAGAAGCCAAGTTGGCAAGGTGACAAGATTGGTTAATAACCTAAAAGGAGATCCAATCTACCTAGGACACTACCTTAATGTTAGAAATAATAGAAAAGGTATAGACTAGATTTTTCACTAGATATTTCCATTTGATAGTTAATCTTATTCATTTAATTGATTTACCTATTTTTTACCCCTCTCTTAAATTACAAGTTCAATGCTTGTGTAGGAAGGATTTGGAGTGCAACATGTCTAGGAATTATTTTATCCTAACAACATGGTTTGTAGAAGATCTAGTATTATTTGTGTAACGGTTACATTGCTATTTTTAGATGAAGTATATTAGTGATACATGTGTATAACTTACAATTTAATTTTTATGATTTATTTTATTTAGTTTTGAATCTTTATAAAATAGATGCTCATTCCAGACTATTATGATGTAAGCTAGAGAACATTCAAAATCAATAAAAAGTAAATAGTGACCTAGATTCCATTTTTAGCAAAGTGCCTAAAGTTTGTAATATGGTATTTATATAGCTATAAGATCATTTTGATCTAAATATTTGATATGATTAGCTAGAGATTGTACCATACAACTGTATATATATCACATGATAATTGAATACAAATTGTGTGTATCATAATTATACATGATCTAACTTAGTCAAGTTTAAGTAGTTAACTTGTCAATATAGATGTGTGTAACACTTGTGTGAACAAACCATAATTTAAATTTAAATTTAAACCTGTACAAACTTGCCAAAGAAATAAAACCATGTAATAATTTGCACGATGTAAATAGGTGTTTAACAAGTGTTTGAAAACCATAATAATGCACGATAAGAAATCTATGAACAAGCCATAAAACATGTACAAATATGTGTGAATGTGATATGTAAATCATAACAAGTGTACAAATATATACCATAAAACATAAACATGTAATGTACATAAATCATAAGAAGTGTCTGGACAACATAATAATCTGATCTCAAAGAGAGGGAAATCTACTGTGAATAGAATCATCGGATCTATGGCCCGATCTCTCACTCGATCTCTCCCTCGATCCATGGACTAATCCCTCTCTTGATCCAAGATGTGTGGATCCATGTCTTGATCCAAGCTCTCTGGATGCGTGTCCCGAGCCTCGTCCCAAAACCTGCATGTGTTCAAGTACATGCACATGAAATTATCTAAACTTACATATATATACATGTGTACAAACTTTCAACGTGTTCAAACTTACAAATCGAGTACAATTAAATTTTAAAAATTATATTTAAAATGATTTAAATGTACCTCAGGTATGTGCTGCATGGGACCATGATCATGTGTGGATCCATGTCCTGATCCAAGCTCTTTGGATGCATGTCTTGAGCCTCGTCCCAAAACCTGCATGTGTTCAAGTTAGTGCACACAAAATAATCTAAACTTGTATGTACATGTACAAACTTTCAACGTGTTCAAACTTAAAAATCGAGTACTATTAAATTTTAAATTATATATAAAATTATTTAAATGTACCTTAGGTATGTTCTGCATGGGACCACGATCATGTGTGGATCCATGTCCCGATCCAAGCTCTCTAGATGCATGTCCTGAGCCTCGTCCCAAAACCTGCATGCGTTCAAGTATGTGCACACGAAATTATCGAAACTTGTATGTACATACATACAAACTTTCAATGTGTTCAAACTTACAAATCGAGTACAATTAAATTTTAAATTATATAAAATAATTTAAATGTACCTTAGGTATGTGCTGCATGGGACCACGATCATATGTGGATCCATGTCCCGATCCAAGCTCTCTAGATGCGTGTCCTGAGCCCTGCATGTGTTCAAGTACGTGCACACGTGTATGAAATTTTAAAATTTAATTTAATTTAAGTGTGTGTAAATGTACAACTTATATATATATATGTAATTTTTTTTATATAAATGTACCTCATTTGTGTGCAGTATGGGATCGCCATCATGTGCCAAATTTCCAAACTCTGACAAATCACCATACTGCTTAAAAAATTTCACTTGTACGTGTCAATTTCAATCAAGAGTTAAACACGTTAAACATGTATCGTACATATTTTTTTAGAACACAATTAAATCTATATATATACTATAAATTATTCAAGTACCTGACATGCCTGATTGAGGGCTCTACCAATGTCACTAAGCCCATTAGAATGCAAGGACATCGTAGGGGGATTTGTAGCATGTATAGTATCAGTGCCAAAAAGAAGCTAAGTATATGCACCATGGACAACATCAGCTGCTGTAGTAACCTGAGCAATGTGATTTGTAACATCTTGACGACCTGGACAAGCTAAAGGATCGATAGGCTACTTTGGAATATCCCCTGGAGTTGCCACCCTATGGCTTGAATGTGTACCAGGATATCACTCTCTAATAAATTCCTGTACACGGTTGAGAGAGATCCCATGGTCCTCGCTGATGACCTGATATGCTGCTAGTAAATCTGAAACTGAGACTCTACACACATTATGCAAAGTCGTGTGGTTCATATGCTCGATATCTGAAGGAGTAGGTTGATTGGCACAAATAAATGGATCATAAGATGCTGATGTAGCCTCTGTGGGAGGAAGGCTGATCCGCGAGCGTAATAAGTATCTACCAACTCGATCAGATAAAATTCGATCAATCTGTGTTGTAATAGAGGCTATGTTATCAATAATCTGGGATCGAGTAGAGCATGTTGCCGACTCCCCTGTTGCTGCCAATTCCACACATTTTGGTAAAACCAAAAGGTTTGGGCCAACTAATGCCCTCTTATCCACAGGTGGTGGTAAATCTGGATGTCTAAATTGTGGTTTGTCATAAAAATGGCCTTTACCTTGGCCAACATGCTCAGGATGAGATGTGTAGTCCACATCTATCTATAAATGAAATTCTGCATATAACTGTTTCACAAAATATCCTGGCAACTCATCATTGTGAGGCCATCTATGATACGCTGCCAACCATCTAGGGTATATGAATGGCGCAACAAGAGGATATACACACCTCGTAACCACATATCCTCTAATTCTATTTTGTCCTCTATAATGAGGGAACATGGTTAACACATTTTCAGCTGAAACTGATTTGGCAACTTCTCTATAATTCATTGTGCCAGTAACACTCCTAGCAAGAGACAAATAAAATTGCTCAATGCTGATCTCATCATAAGGGTTGAATGAATGAATCGTCCCAATCATTTGATGAATCTCATCTCTAATATTGACTAATCTATCTCGATTAGCCAAATTGGGGGAGTTGTGAATTGTTTGCTCTAAACATTTTAGAGCATTGTTTAATCTAACAATACTATCCCGATATAAATTTGATCTATTTTGAGCCTCTTCACTAGAACGAGGGGAATGGTGAGATCCCTCATCGGCCATGATATATGTATCTATGTAAATGTTTAAATCTAGAGATCTAAATATCATTAAAATAAAATATACATGAATAACACATAAAAGATAGATAGGGAAAAAAAATTATAAATTTGTACCATCAATTCATTCTAGAGATAAAAAACATAAAATTAACCATTAATTATATTCAAGAATCTCACAATAGCAATCAAGTAAATGTATATATATACATGTATGTACATAAACATGTGTGTACATGTGTGTATATATGCATACATGTGCATGTGTGTATGTATGTATGTGTATGTGTGTATGTATATATACGTACATGTATATGTGTATATGTGCATATGTGCATGTACGTGTGTGTGTATATACATGTGTATATGTGTATGTGTGTATGTATGCATATATGCACATATAATTTGCATATATACATGTGTATGTGTGTATGTATGTACATATGTGTACATACATATGTATGTATAGGTACATATACATACATATGTCTGTACACATATGTACATACATATGTATGTACACATATACATACATACACACATACACATATATATGCAAATTATACACATATATGTATACACACACACATATACACATATACACACATGCGTACATGCACATATACATACATATATACATACACACATGCACACATATGTACATACATATATATATATATATATATATATATATGCATACATGTACATGCATACACACATACACATGTACATACACACATATATATATGTATACATATACATGTTATGTGTAGATATATACATACACACATACAATTAAATATACACACATGTACATATATACATACACACATATGTATGCATATGTACATATATGCATATATGTATACATGCATACACACATATGTATACACATGTATATAATACAAACATACATATATTGTACATGTGTACACACATACGTGCACATGTACACATACGTGCACATGTACACACACATATACATGTACACACATACACATATATGTACACACATGTACATACACATATATGTATACATACACATGTACATGCATGGACGGTGAATTTGAAATTTGGGGTTTATAAATAATTTGATCCTTTGTTTACATTAAAGGCTTTGAGAGAATCACATAAGGTAGTGCTAAACATATATGTTCATGAAGACCAAGTTAAGGAATCACACAAGTGAGTACTATAATAGATGCTTGACCTAGAAGAACTTGACCTTAGTGATATAGCAACTTCTTTAAAGATATTTTTAATATTGTCACCCTTACAGGCATTCATATATCAAAATTCAAGGAAAAGTTTCAAGAGCTTGCATTCTATTGAGTCGATGATTTGAGTTATACATCATTTCCACACTCATGATAAATTCCACACTTGAAGTTGGACCCAAGGGGCTATAGGTTGATCTATGGTAAATTCTAGATATATTCTAACATAAGTGTATTCATTAATAAAAGACCATTAATTTTGTGTACCTAAATGACTAGATTTTACACAACATCAATAGTAATTCTTCATTGTTACTCTCAAAGTTTAAGTACCTTGATCCATGGCATTTAATTCCTAGAATAATAATTTAGTTTATCGACCTAACTAATAAATTTAAATCTAGGTTAATTGTGTATTATTTTCTATTTATTTAATTAGCTTAGATTTATGTAAAGAATATATTATTCCCTTACATTTTTGGTCTCCATGTTTTCTCTTACACTCATTAAAGGTTTATTGTTATTTACAATTAGGTTATAGATTTGTAATATCTAATTATTTTTCATATTTTTATATCTTATTAATGTTTAGATCTCATTTAATTGTGCTTTATTGCCTATACCCTTTCCTTAGGTTTTTGTGATACATTGTGTAATACTATTTCACCCACCCTAACCAACCCCTATTTTCTCTAAGGTTGTGGGTAAATGCAAGAAAACAGAATTCCCTATGTGATCTCTTTATACTTAACATTAAAAATTGTGGGCTTAAATACCTCGTACTTGTTAATTCCAAATATTTTTCTTTTCAAACTAGTCAGTTGGCGTTAATAATCATCTAGTTGTTAGGCTACAACTTCTCATTATAACTGTACATTTTCTGAGTAATCATTGGACAATCTTCATAATATTTTCTGTTTTATCATTCCTTCCCTCTCTTTCAGTATGTATGTGTAAAGTCCCTAGTCTGTTGGTTGTCCAAATGAAATCATCATCTTCTGGCTACAAATATTTCCTAGTTGCTAATAGTAATCACCAGTTGCCATTGAGCTACAACAACCTAGTGTTGACCACTTAAACCTAGTCTTCTCTGCTGACCAAAATTAATAAAAAACAGTTGGTGATTGAACCACTTGATGTTGAATATATACTGAGACTACTTATTCACAACTTCATCATGCATGCAACTCTGTAACTCCAAACCACTTCATGCTTGTCTATACAAGACCTCTTTTACAAGAGAGGGTGCATATGTCTTTTCTTGAGGATTTGAAACATCCATTACTCTTCTCTCACTGAAAACTCGTGTTGAATTCCTACAAGCATGTGAAAGTGTTGCCAACTTTCAATTGTACAGCTGAGAGTTTCACGTTCAAGATCATAGTGCATAAACCATGGCTATGTTTGTGTAGGGAGCAGGGGCACAATCTGTATGCCAGTTTTATGAAAATATGACACCAAGTAAATTACTTCAAATAGGAAATAAATTCACATTCTTTGTCTTACATTTGCATTACTTTTGTGGAAGCATCTAACTCAAAATTTACATGGTGACTTGAGGATATGTAGCATGAATCATTTCAAATACAAAAAAAATTCATAAAAAATATTAAAGGGAAAGCTATGCTATGCACAGGTTAGATAGTGGTATATTAATCAAACAAGTTCCACACATTGTAGATGAATCTATTGTTTTAAAGGTCATTCTAAGAATCCCTATTTTTGGCATATGTAATTTAAAGATCGGAAGGCAAAAAGATGCACTGTTCTCCATTTTACACCATGAATCCATGAATGCAGTATACCCTGCACCGTTTTCCATTTCATTTATCTTGTATTCAATTTGTTGACGTATCTAAATCCACACATTGGCTTGTGGACTTTGGCGGAAAAGCCTGTTTTGGATTGGCAAAGTTTAAGGGGCATGACCTATAAACCTTGTCTCACAATTATAATCAAGTAAGTTTCAAGGCATTTATTTGTGAGAGATATTTCTTGTTTCAATCACCTTATTAGGTTATAGCCTTGAATAGGTCTCTCTTGTTTCTTTGTCATTGTTTTCCGATTCCACATCAAACACCAATTTAAAATTCTTTGAAATTGATTTTATTTCACCATTTTTCTTCAAACCCTAACCGAAAACAACAAATTTCTCATTCCTTTAATGAAAAAAACTCATAACCCCAAATTCCAAATTCACTACAATAATAGAACTTGCTAAAATCGAAACCCTTCACTATGCTTTGGAAATCCCCAAATTCAAAACGTTTTCCAAATAACCCTAGTTTGAACCCGTTTTGTAAAGTAGTTACAAAGGAGAACCTGGGAGGCATCGCCAATGCAATGGAGCTGAAGTGGGCCGTTGTCCAAACTTTGTACACAGTAGGTGCATTCGGCCGACCCTATTTCAATAGAACAATATTCAACCGAACATGCCCAAATGAATGTGGGCCTTCTTTTTTCTTGTTTTTATTTTCCTTGTTCCGGCCAAAAGTCATTCAGGCGAATATGTTTCGATCAAAACCCTTTCAGGTGAAAGGGGGTGCCACGTAGGTGCCACATCACCGACACTTTGTTTTAGTAGAAACCTATTTTCCCAAACCGTATTCAACCAAAATTTATTCGGCCGAAATTATTTGTTAGGCCAAAAGTGTGGCACACTATTGTGCTTTTACCCTACAATGATTAAGGATCCCGAAGATAACATATGTGCTTAATCGGGAAGACAAGGACTATCCTTTTACCGATGAAAACCTATCGGCAAGAGCAAGGAAATCAGAGAAAAATTTCCAAATCATACTGAGCTAGTAAGTCACGCCGATGGAACCCTCATCGGCAAGAAACATATATAATTTTTTCGATGAAGCAAAAGAGAAAATATATTAGGGAGACGTGTGCAATTGGGATAAGTCTCTTAGATCTCTTCGACCATGTGGGCTACACCAATGAAGGAAATTTTTGGGGAAAGTCTCATTGACTTATCCAAATGAATGAAGCAGTGGAGGAAATAAATCAGAGAGACCAAGATCATTTGAAAGTCATTTTGTTCTCTTAGTGATAGTATATTTCAGCTCGATGGTAATATGGAATGATCACACTTTGAGGGAAAAACACTGGGCGATGAGTAAAATGATTTCAAATGGTCCAGACCACCTTGACATCAGGAAAACCTTATGACTTTCTCCCCAAAATAATAAAAGTTGAAAAGTAAGAAGAGGGGCAGTTGTATAACATCGGCAAGAATATTTGATTGTCTTCCCGAATAATAATGAGAATCAAAGGGACACTTCACAACGAAAGGAGATTCAATTGTGTCTTGGTGATCGATTATGAATGTATAAACAAAGGTGGTTCCAAATAAAACATATCGATCGGCCTAAGACTAGAAGGGTTTCACCAATGCATTCTTTTTGTATCGCTATGACATTTTGAAATTTGAAAAGATCTTTGCATTCATTTCTAGTGGTAGACATTAATGGCCGCATAAATGAACATTGTGTAAATATTTTTTGATTGAAAGGACATTGAACCAAAAGAATTTTCAGAAGTTACAGCAAGAAGGACGAGAGATCAAACATGAGTCAAGGAATTCAGTGCGGTCAGAAATACACAAGTAAGCATACAAAGTTCCTTGTAATTGATAAATTATAGTTCAATTCTGCCACCTTAGAGAATTAAAATGGAAGGCTAAATTTCTACAAAATCAAAGAGTAGGAAGCAACAGGGCAAAAGCAGCCAATCCAAAAGAAAAAAAATAGAAAACTAAAATAGAGGTGAAATCCAAAATGAAAGAATGAAAATTGAACCAAGACCTCATTGATCAATTTCCTAGTTCAGGGCCAAAAGCTAGAAGGTCTGCACAATTGAGGGCTGATGTAGAAAAAATAGAAGATAAATGCAAGCATATAGGGGATGTATGGACTCCTATTAGGGGGTATGAATTTTTTATGTTTCATTACTATCGAAGAAACAGATTTGAACCAATGTGTAACCCCTAGAATTTCAATTTGGGAAAATTGGTTGTTCCTAATGTCTTTGTGAATGTAGAGCTCATTAAAATTTTGGCTAAACATTATAACCCAAACCTCAAAGCCATCTGCAACCCACAAGGAGTGCCTTTCATACATCTATCCAAAACTGCATTTGGTGAAGTTTTCAACCTAGATGTTTCGTGTGATGAGCCCATAGTGCATGAGGGTTTGGAGAAGGAGTATTGGAGAATGGATACAAATTATAAAGGATGGAGGTTACCATTACATAGGCCTAGGAAAGATGGAGATCTTGTTCCGCTTGAAGAGAATGAAGGGGTTATTTTCATGTTGATTTGTTTGAGCCCTAGTTGAAATATACTTACTTCTTGGTATGCCAAATAATAGGAGCAAAGGCTTCTAAATTCATGTCTATAGGGCCAATGGTAATTACTTCTGATATACAATGCCACACTACAAGACCTTTTTATTATGCCTCACACATTTCCAGAGGGATAGACTTAGGGCTAATGGCCATTAAGAATGAATATCCTACACTGCATTTTAAACACTATTCCCCTCTTATGCACTTGATACTGTATTATGGACAAGAGTTAGGAATGTGGCCAGAGGAATTGGGAATCACACAGTTGGATAAAGAAGGTCAACCATTACTGATACAACTATGGAATTCTATTTGGGACAATAGTTTTATCAATTCCAACTTTGTTTATTTTGAGGAATACTTTTTCAAGACACTCTACAAGTTTTATAATCACCCTTGTGATTATTCATTATCTAATGAAATCAAAATATTCTTAAGGTCCAAGGATTTCAATGGACCACCAACTGTAGGTCATAATTGGGGTGACTGGTATTATTATGTTGATTCAACCATGATCAAAGTGTTTGGTTTTGAAGATACACCTTTCCTTTTATAAAAAAACTATGCCAAATAGGATTGCATATTTGGAGATTTTCAGGAAAATGGATTATTCCAATGTAATGAATTTGAGAGCCTATGAGAAGCAATCATTTATGCCCAGTACATTGTGCTTTGGAGATTTCACTATGGTATTGAAGGAAGGGTATGATCTTATTTTGGATAAGTTATCACATTTCAATATGAAGAAGGCTATAGCAAGGAAGGGATTTGATCTTGAGGGTTATATTGGTTTTGCAAGGAAAAAAATGAATCTATGTGGATATGATCATATACCATATCCTCATGATGATATAATCATAAACATGGAAGAGAGGGAAGCTGAATTAGCCATTGATAACTACAATAAAGAGATGGAACAAAAAATAAAGGAGATACAAGAAGCAAAAATGTTGTCCTCTGGAAGTGAGGAATATTCTAATAGAAGAGAATGCCAAGGCCAAACTTACAAGATTCCCAAACTGAGAATTGAAGAGTATCAACCTCCAAGCAGAGAACAAGAAGTTGAAGAATCATCTGACACAGATACTAGGCAATTGGCCTATAAGTCCTTTATTTCAGATGATCAGTTTATAAAGTCTCCTGTATTTAGATCTTTCTTGTACAAGCAAAAGGGAAAAGAAATAAGGGAATCAATCATAGACATCACACCCAACAATGAAAATCAGTAGCTTAACACATTGAAGGTGGATGTAGAGAATGAGATGAAGAGACTGACTCCGAAAAAAGAAATAAAATTATTAGAGGATTCTGGTGTGATGATTTTCCCTGGTTTAGATGTAAATTTAGCTCTTTCTTTTGATATTTTTTCTGGATAATAATGATTCTAGGCATAAGCTCAACCTAGAAGGTGTGATAGAAGTATACACTAGATCAAGATATAACCCTGATGAGAACTCTCTTATGATTTGGGAACTTTATCCCCCACATAAGAAATCTGTGATTATTGATACTGAGAAGGAATTTGGTCATGTAATGACACTGAAAGTAGGGATCATGTGGTCACAACTGACATTGGCATAAATGTATCCAAATTGAATAAAGCATAGATTCAAATGTTGATCAAGGAGTGGGATATGTACAGGTTGAATAGTGAGAGAATGCTAAAAGAAAATGATTTCCTGAGAGGCACAGTCAAGAACACATTCAAGGGATGTACTATAATGTTAACTAAAGGAGAAGGTTCCTAACCAAAAGACAAAAGTGAGGAATCACAAGTACACACTCAAGTGAGTAAAGCTATATTTGACACACTTTCTGCAATATTTCAAAAGAGGCATGCCACTCTAATGATATGGATGGACAAGTTCTGGGTGACCCATTCCAAGAGTCGCACTACTATTCAGGAACATAAGAGAATAAATGATAGAATTCAGGAAAAGATCCAAGAAATTCAAAAGAGAAGCACTTGTGACACTGGAGCCATTACAACCGATGAGGATATGATGAGGAAACACAAGGACTATTATAAGGAATGACAGGAAGATGCTAAAGAATTCATATATGCTTCAAAGAAAGGGGCACCTTCACTATTCAAAGATAACGGAGACTTGAAAGATGAAAGTGAATGGATGAAATAATGTAGACTGATACTGCATGGAGCCTTGGAAGTAGCCAAAAATGAGGATTCAACACTAGGAGAGTCTGGTGAGAATTTCGAGAAGATGATCATCATGTACATAGCTACGAGGAATGCTGCAGAGGATGTTGATACACACTCGAGTTAGGAATATGTAGATCATATAAAATAAGTTCATTTGTGGCACATTAGAGCTTAATTGTTAATGTTTTATTGTTGTTAATTCCAAAAGTCACTTATGAAGAGGTGTACCCTCTTCAAGATATTGCTATATATGTTGAACATGTGATGATTGAAGGGGATCATCATCACATCATTTTCATTTTAGAGTAGGCATAGTAAGAAGATAGATTGCAAAATCTTGCCCATCTATTTTATATCAAATACTATTGTTATAATGCATATCATTTGAAGATTAATATAATGGAGAAGGTTACGCATAAGTACTGATTTTATTTTAAGTGTTTAGTAGTTGTGTGGATTCATGTTCTTACATGTTATTTGTCTGTCTCCAAAGTGGTTGTTTATGTTATTTAGATTGAGTGTGTGGGTATATATTTAATTTGTCAATACACGTTTGTTGTAGTTGTGTGGTGTTGCTGATTGGTTTCTATGTGTAAAGAATTAAAATTCCGTTTAAGAATTTTGATTTAATAGGTTCTTGTTTGGATTAGAGTCCTTTTAAATAGATAATCTTAATTGGTTTCCCTTCACATCTGAATTAAATCCTTTCACAACTTCACAGTAGCATAAGGGGATATCACTAGGATCACTAAGAAGAGTCTAAATAACTAACATACTTGCACGTTTGCACAAAGTGCAGACATCCTAATTGTCCAAATGCTTGAGTTAAGCTGAAAGGAAGATATACTCATCTCACAAAAACCTATCTCCATAATCATCATCCACCTCTTTGACTCTACTAGCCCAACATAAGTAGGAACTGGTCATACCAATTCCACTTTAAAATTTCACAAAATCTTAGTCAAACATTCATTTTTCAAATCTCATTACTAGGAGTAGGAGTAGTTAACAATTGACCTTGCATCTACTTCACCCCCATGTGCCATTGTGAGTAGATTGCTTAGAGTAGATATCATAGCCTTTAAAATCTTCCATATCACTTAGGTACACCCACCTATATTTAGCAGAGCCTAAAGAGTAGGAGGTAAGCAACCTTGTTTGCCTCGTTCATTAGCCAAGAGTGTACTAAGAGCCTGGCACCCTCTTAAGGTCCAAAATCTGCACTTTTGAGACCTAACAAATTACTGACTCTACTGGGGACAAACCAATTCTAAACTTGAGCCTTCCATCATAGAGTCATTTCAAAACATCACGAAAGGGTGAACACTCTGTTGGGAAGAAACATAATCATTTTCCTACTTATAAAAAGTAGGTGGTGAATTTGAAGGACTTGTATGATCGATAAAATAAATATCAGATCAAAAAGGGTAGACAATAGACACCAGAGATATTTTATATTATCCAAAATGAATGGAAGAAGATCTTTGTATCAGGAGAGTCCCAAGAAGAGCAATGTTAGGTGGAAAGATAATCATGGATCTCCTCATGTAAAGGGCAATATAAATAAGGGTGAGACGATATCTAAATAGTCAAAAGATAATGTAGACACATCAGAGTAACCCTTCACAAATTTTAACTCTCCTTTTCATGCTGATGGTGGAAATCCCACAACACCACCTAAGAGAAACAATCTAAGTGACATTGTCCTCAATTTCCAAACAGATCCTCAAAAGGAAAATAAGTTCAATGCCCGGGCTGAGGAAGAAATAAAGCAAAGACAAGAGGAATATGATAGGGGATTCCCATCACAACAAGGATAAGAAAACCAAGAGGGGTGCGTTGATCACATTGCCGTTGATTTTGATAGTATGAAAAACTAAGAGATTGAACTACATTTAGAATGGAAAAGACAACAATTTAGGAGGAGACAACAAATGATACAAGAAAGCCAAGAGTTAGATCACCAAATGGCACAATTAAGCATCCAGGCACAAAAACCACCAAAATATGTCCCTCCACATAAACAAGGTGGCAATGTTAATTCACAAGGAACATATTAGAACACCAGTGCTCCAGGTACTTCAAGGGTACCTCATAATGCAGGTGGTAACCCAAGACAAAATTCCCAACATAATATACCACCACAAAGATCCCAGCTCCCAAATGTTGGTAATATTCCCCAACACTATCCACCCCCAGGTCAACAGTATGCCCCACAACATCAGAAACATGTTCCATATCACAATATCTACCCTCAACAAAACTTCCAACAAAATGTCTACCATCAACCTCAATATGGATACCAATACCATCCCAATCCACCACCTCTAAATTTTCCTCCACAAAGCCTTGTAAACACATGTAGACAATTTGATTTGACAGGACATCAATTATATCCATACCCAATGGACAACAATTGGAGGAATATGGTTCCCAAATTCACTAGGAATAATGTGATATTAGCTAAAGAACATATCCGAAACTTTAATGCTTTCATACAGGATATTGATATGGAATATGAGGATGTAAATATGAGATTATTCATGATGTTGCTAATTGAAGAAGCAAGGGATTGGTTCAATGGTCTACTTGATGTTTCAATTGATTCTATAGCAGAATTTTAGAATCAATTTCTAGATAAATATGGGAATCAATGCTCCCCTGAATTTTCCCTTCATGAACTAATAAGTATTCAGAAATACCAAAATGAGTCGGTCTATGATTTCAATTAAAGGTTCTCCAAACTATATAACAAAATACCACAAGGTTCCAAACTGACTGATCCAACATCATTAAGTATTTATTTGAAGGCCTTTGATCCAAAAACATGGTATGCGCTTAGAAACAAATGCCCTAGAATTTTAACTGAAGTACAAAGAACAACATTGACCATTGAGAATAACATAAAGGCTGTAGGGGTGATTGAAAAAGGGATAACCTTAGAGTTCCCCAAAACTTTAACAATCCTCAGAATAAGCAGGAGAATTCATATAGAAATGAATGACCTAGATTGTATGATATTCTATACAACACAAATTGGAAAGATGGAAAACCCATAACTGATAGACCCAAGTATAAAGAAACTCTTGATCCCTTAAAGAAAAAGGGAGCCTATATGGTCAATAACAACCCTTGGTGTCAAATTTACAAGCTGCCTCATTCCCTGGATTATTGTGTTGTAGCATAATCAATACAAGAAGCAGAAATTCCATATGAAAATGAAGAGGAAGATCATACAATATACTTGACTTCACATACCCTTCATCCAGTTGAATAGGAATATTCATCCTCAGGAGATGAAGGCTATGAGTATGATGTGAATAACTAGAGATACAACATTCACATGGAAAAACAACAAGTCTTTTCTGATCAGGAGAATGAAAGTAATGATGAATCACATCCTCCTTACATAGCACCCAAGACAAATAAGTCAAGATTGAGGAGGCCAAGTGAAGAATAGATCAAAGAGTTAACCATTGCTGTAGTAGAGAAGACAAAAAGCAATTATAGGCTAAGAAACAAAACGATAAATGCAAATGAGGGAACTTCGAGAGGATTGTTTGTGAAAGAAAAAGGAACAACTCAGGAGAAATAGAAGAAGGTAGAGGATAATGAACTCAATAAGAATGAGCAAATACGTGTTCCCAAAGAAGAAGACAAGGAGTTATACGAAAGAAAACATAAGCATGATGAAACTAAAAAAAAGGAGAAAGAAGAAAATAAAGTAGATCCACTGCAACAAAAGAAGGTAGCCAAAATAGAAAATGCCTCTTCATTTGACTTCACACAAGCGTTGTCTCAGGTGAAGATGTTTGTGCCACTATTGGAAATGATGAAGATAAAAGAATATAGAGACAATGTTATTCAACTAATATCCAATGGAACCAATAAAAACACAAACTTGGAGAATAAAGAAATCACCAAAATCAGTAATGGCGGGCAGGGAGATATAAAAGTCTCTAAAGTTTGTCTTGGTGATTCATTGATGAATCCCCCATAGGTGGATCCATTTTTTACCACATTACTCATAAAAAATGAAATGGTGAGAAATTGCATGATTGGTTCAGGAGCTACTATTAACATCATGCTAGTGGGAGTTATGAAATAGATTGGTATGTGGGTAGACACTATTGGTGGTAAATGCTATGCTATGGATAGTAGGTCTATCCCAGTGGTAGGAATCATGAAGGATATAGAAGTAAAGTTAGCCGCTTATCCACAAGAAGCATACAAAATTAACATAACTGTAATAGACACACCCCCTCACTTTGGGATGCTCTTGTCAAGACAATGGACTACTTTAGTGGGAGGAAATGTGCAATTTGACTTATCCTATATCAAAATACCAATAAATGGTGAAGAGGTTAAATTGTATAGAGAACCAAGAGTGACCGATACTATGAAATATGTTGATCAAATTCAGATGAATTTCTTCTGTGATGTGGACTTGGGAAGTTTCAGAATAGAACATTCACAACTTGAATTGTTAAAAACTGATCCAATTGATAGGGATGTCTCCAAGAATGATCATGGTGTATGGCGAATGTATTTTTATGGAGCATGCAATAAAGAAGGTAATGGAGTAGGAGTGGTTTTCATCTCACCTTAGGATACAACATTCAAATATTCATTCTTATTGACATTTGAATGCATGACAATATAGCAGAGTATGAGGCCCTATTGATTGGATTGAACATGGCTGTGAAACCAAAAATTAAACTGTTGGCTGTTTTTGGAGATTCTAAGTTGATCATCTCGCAAGTGAGATCAAAATATGCTACAAAAAACAAAAGGCTAAAACAATACAAAAATGTTGTATGGGACACCATTGAATTATTCGATGCTTTCTCTATTGAATGGATAGATAGGTCCAAGAATTTAATGGTAGAATTCTTGGCGAATGTAGCTCTGAAGAAAGATGATGTCACTCTAGCAGGGATTTCGTAGGTTGAGCTCAAAACAAGACTTGTAATCCCTGATAACATCTATATTTGGAAGGTTTTTAATGATGATACCGACCTGATTAAATTCTTACATTGCATTGATTAGTATGAAGCCAAGGAAATTGATTTTAATGAATTTGTGGAAGACGTAGATGGACATAAAACTATATTTGGAAAGGAAGTTGTTCAACTCAAGACTAATAAAATTCCTAAGGGACTTGTGGCATTGGAGAGGGTGTTTGATGGAAATGGTTGAGACCTTATGAAACAAACACAAGTAAAAGGGGAAGACATTGAAGAAATAAACTTGGGCACTGAATTGGCACCAAAGAAGGTGTACATTGGGAAAAAGATAAGCCCAACAATCAAAAGGTGTTGGAAAAACAAGGATAGACAACTGAGAGGGGGGGGGGGGGGGGAATCAGTTGTTACAAGATTTAAACTTATTTAACCTTTATCAACCTTTAACCTCAGATCTGATAATTAACAGTGAAAGAATGAATCAACAACACATCAGAAACAAACAACACCAATATTTTTGTGTGGAAACCCTGTTAGGGGGAAAACCATGGTGGAGGTTAATCCATAATTTATACCCTATTAAAAGTATAAAAGAAATGAATAAGGAATGCAAATGCATTCAGGAACACTGCCTAGAGCTCACTTCTCATAAGGGAAGGCTCACTACCTTACATAAAACAATCAGATTAAATCCATATGATGAGATTGAACTAAGAAATTAGCTTCTTCAAAAGCTTGATGATAGTTCCGATTAGGCACAAAATTAGTTCTTCACACTTCACTCAAACTCCTTCAAACTTTGCGCTGAAATCGAATGATCTGATCTTTATTCACACATTTCGCATTCACTCTTCATGCTCATATATCACAACTGAAGAAAAAAATCTCTCTTATATATCCGCTACATGGAATTACATTAACAACTCTGTCGGCCAAAGATAAAAGAATAAGTTACAAACTGTCGGCCCAATTCATGAGAAAATCTCAATGCGTACCAACCTAATTCGGTCTCAACATAATGAATACCTAAATAAACATACTCAAACATTCCAAACATTAAAACATTAATCCATAAGGATCTGCAACACGCTACAACCACCATGTCGACCAAGAACATTAAAACTCAAACACACAAAGGAAAATATTTGATCACAATCACACCAATCAACGTGGATGTACAAAAATGATAGAGTATGATCTAGAACCATCACTGAACATTACAAGAGCATACACAACAACTTAATTTACCAGAATTGCATTCTTTTCTTCCAGAAAGACCTGCTACAGTAACATAATAACTGTAGAAACTCAAAAAATCATAACTCGCTCCAATCTTCATGTGCACCTCTGAAACTTCCAAAGAACATACTAGATAGGATCATAAACAAACCCTTTAATGCACAACTTCTGATTACCAACGTACATAACTTTACACTACTCTGATTTTCACAGCTTCACAGATTGCTTGCAACATATTTATTATAATTTTCTCAATATCCTCGACATATACAACCTTCAGAATCATTAATGGTAATAGTGTTGACATCAATGGAAACCACATATCAACAAAACAATCACAACATCCAATAATCTCCCCCTTTGGAAGTGATGGCAACAAATGATGTGAAAAATACCATCAACACAACTAACTCTTCTCAAACTATTTTACTCTTCCATCTTCTCCCTTAGTTTTGATTGCTCTTCTCCCCATTTCTTCTATAAAGGTTTTTCACATTACTCTTCTCCCCCTTTGACATGAATGGAAAAGGTACATAATCTCTGAACCACATATCTAAATCATCTGTCTACTCCCCCTAAGTAGCAACCACCACAACATCAATCTGAAACAAGATATGACTATGAGTGCATGGATTGATGTAAAGAATTGCATCTTAGTTTAGATTAGGAGGGGAAATCACCCCTAACTTGCCTTTGAGATACTCAAAAGTATCTTTAGGCAATGGTTTAGTGAATATATCTGCAATTTGTTCCTTAGTGGGCACATACTCCAATCTGACATCTTTATCACTCACTTTGTCTCTCAAAAAGTGATACTTGATAAATATATGTTTTGTCTTTGAATGTAGCACCAGATTCTTAGAAATGTTTATGGCACTTGAGTTATCACAAAATATAGCAATAGGCTCATTATAATCAATTTTGATATCTCTCAGCATCTGTTTCATCCATATTACTTGAGTGCAATTATTTGCAACAACAATATATTCTTCCTCAACAGTAGATAAGGAAATGGAATTCTACTTTTTACTTAACCAAGACACCAACTTCTTCCCCAAGAAGAATGCACCACCACTAGTACTTTTCCTGTCATCCACATCTCCTACCCAATCTGCATCTGTAAAAGCATTCAAACTAATATAATCATCTTTAGGATACCAAATACCAAAATTAACTGTCCCTTTCAAGTATCTGAAAATTCTCTTTATTGCAGTCACATGTGATTCCTTCGGATCAGCTTGATATCTAGAAACCATACATACAACATTGATAATATCTGGTTTGGTCTGAGTCAAATAGAGTAATCCACCAATCATTGACCTGTACCTTGTTTGATTAGCTTTAAGAGAATCATCATTCTGTGTTAACTTGCATCTGGTTACCATGGGTGTACCTACAAGCTTTGAGTCTTCCGTGCCAAATTTTTTTAGTAACTCTCTTACATATTTGGACTGAGATATAAAGATTCCATCATCTAGCTAAGTAATTTGCAATCCTAAAAATAATTTCAACTCTCCAATCATAGAAATTTCAAATTCACTTTTCATTTCATCAACAAACTTCATACATAAGTCATCATCACATTCAAAAATAATGTCATCAACAAAGACTTCAATAATGAACTCTTTATCCTAATCCACCTTGAAATACAAATTGATGTCAGTAGTACCTTTATTGAATCCAAGCTTCAACAAGTATTTATCTAGTCTAGCATACCAGGCTCTAGGGGCTTGTTTGAGTCCATACAGTGCTTTATTCAATTGACAAACCATGTCTTTTTCATCATTCAGTTGAAATCCATCCAATTTCTCAACATAAACTTCTTCTTCTAATTCACCATTCATAAATGTTGACTTCACATCCATTTGATAGACTTTGTAATTCTTGAAAGTAGAATAAGCAAGAAACAACCTTACAACTTCAATTCTAGAAACAAGGGCAAAGGTTTCTTCAAAATCAATACCTTCCATCTGTGAGTATCCTTTACATACCAATCTTGCTTTATTTCTGACCACTTCACCTTGTTCATTCAAATTATTTCGAAAGACCCATTTGGTTCCAATCACATTTTTATCCTGAGGTCTAGGAATAAGAATCCATGTATCATTTTTCTCTATCTGCATCAGTTCTTCTTTCATTACTTCCATCCAATATTCACCTTTACATGCTTCATTGACATTGCTAGGCTTAGTTTTGGAAATCAGACAATAATCTTCTGCAATTCTTCTTCTAGTCTGCACACCTTTGTTCTTGTCTCCTATAATTTGATTTTCAAAATGATTTAGCTTAACATGGCTTGGGACTTTGGGATTCTCTCTAACTTCTGGTTCTTCTGTTCTCTCTTCTGCACTTCCACTAGCTTCTCCTTCATGATTCTCTTGATTCACTAGAATAATTTGAACTTGATTCTGTGTCTGAGTAGTCTTTCCATTATCAGTACTATCATGTTGGTCATCTAAATCATATCCATAGTACCTGGATGATCTGTTAGTATCCTCATCAGCTCAAACATTTTCACTTTCAACCATTTTCTTCAATCTTCTATTGTAGCACTGGTAGGCTTTTCTCTTAGTAGAGTAACCCAGAAAGATTCCTTCATCACTTCTAGCATCAAACTTGCCAATATCTTCATCTCTCTTGATATAACATCTACTTCCAAAGATTTTGAAATATTTAATAGTAGGCTTATAACCAAACCAGAACTCAAAAGGAGTCTTACAACAGTGCTTACAACTTCTCTCCAGTAGGTATGAGGAACATTACCTTCCAACATCATAGTTATAGAAGCATCTAGAATTGTTCTATTCTTTCTCTCAACTACTTCGTTCTATTGAAGGGTCGGGGGAGAAGATAACTATCTTTTGATTCCATGTTCTTCACAAAAAGAATTGAACTCCTGGGAAGTTAGCTCACCACCTCTATTTGATCTTAAGAATTTAACCTTCAAACTTGTCTCATTTTCTGCCATATCCTTGAAACATTTGAACTTTTCTAGTGCTTCATATTTTTCTCTCAAGAAAGCAACCCATATCATCCTAGAGTAATCATCAATAAGCAACATAAAGTACCTTTCTCCTTGTAGAATTCTGATTCTGGATGGACCACATAGATCAATATGTACCAGCTCTAGTACTCCATTAGAATGATGTTGTTTTCTATGAAAATAAATTCTTATCTGCTTTCCCATATGACATTCCTTGCATATAGTGTTAGTAGGCTTCGCTAACTTAGGTAGATCTCTGGCTGCTTGTGTGGAGCTTACTTTGACAATGCTATCAAAATTCACATGACACAACCTCTTATGCCATAAACAACTTAAATCAACTTGAGCAATTAAACAATTTTCACTAGCAACACTTAGGTGAAAAATATTACCTCTTATCTTTGTACCTGAAGCAATTATATTTCCAGAACTTCCCAATATCCTACACTTACCATCTTTGAACTGAAGTTTGTATCCTTTGTCTACCATCTGTCCAACACTCAATAGGTTATGCTTCAATCCTTCAACATGAAGGACATCATTAGTATTATATTTACCACCAAGAGAAATAGTGCCTCTTCCATAAATCACACCAGCATTGTTATCTCCAAATCTTACAACACCACCGTCATATTTTTGCAAGCTTAGAAACTTTCTTTTTTCACCAGTCATATGATGTGAGCATCCACTATCAATCACCCATTCATCCTTTTCTTCAATTTTGGCTGCAAGAGATTTCTCAATATTCTTATCACTAGAAGATTTAGTGGACACCATACCATTTTCCTTGATAGCAATGAATACCCATCCATCTTCATTTCCAATTTCTTTATCAGATTCATCATCAGTAACACCTTCTTCCACATAATAACATTTCTTTTGAAATCCAGACTTGTCAGGTTTGTACTTACAAACTCTTTTAGGACACCTTGATGCAAAATGACCTATCTTAATGCAACAAAAAAATTTAATAGGAAGCTTTCCTTTATACTTACCTTGTCCTTTGGCTTCTCTTTTCATAATCAATGCTTCCAACTCTTCTAGCTCTCTTTCTTCATCTTCAATCAATTTCATCTCATCTTCATATTTGAATGTCTTTCTGGAACTTTCTCCCAGATCATGTCTTTGTTGGATTTTTCCAGATACAATAGCTTTAAATGTAGATTCTATTTTAGGAGTAGATTCACCAAATTCACTCAACTCAAAGGTAGCTAGTTTTCCAATCAGCATATCTCTTGTCACATTTATTACTGTCCTGAGTTCTTCAATAGCATGAGCTTTCATTTTGTAAGAAGTAGGCACTGATCTGAGAACTTTAGCCACAATCTCATCTTCTTCCATAATTCCACTGGCATATCTAATACCCATCACTAGTTCATTTACCTTCTGCACGAAAGCAACAATGTTTTCATCTTCACTCATCTTCATGTTTTCCCATTTTCCTTTCAGACTTTTTAGCTTGGCAACTTTCACTTGTGCATCTCCTTCATACAATGTCTCCAACTTCTTCTAGATCTCATGTGCTATTTTTAGACCTATCACATATGTCATCTCTGAGTCTGTCAAAGCATTTAGTAATGCTTCTACAACCCTGATATTAGATTCAACTTGTTTGATCTCATCAGGAGTAGAGGGACCATTATGAGGAATAGTATACGTGTTCTTTGTAATCTTCTAGAAGGGTTCACCAACACACTTCAGATGACACTCCTTTCTGAACTTCCACAGAGTGTAATTTGTACCATTGAATCTAAGACTTTCCTTCTTGTATTATGCCATCTCGGATCACCTCAAGCTATTTAACGTCTTCATAGGAACCTGCTCTGATACCAATTGTTGGCAAAACAAGGATAAACAACTGAGAGGGGGGGGTGAATAAGTTGTTACAAAATTTAAAATTATTGAACCTTTATAACCTTTAGTCTTAGATCTGATAATTAACAGTGAAAGCATGAATCAACAACACATCAGAAGCACACAATACCAAGATTTTTGCGTGGAAACGTTGTTAGGGGAAAAACCACAGTGGAAGTTAATCCGCAATTTATACCTTGTTAAAAGTATAAAAGAAATGAATAAGGAATGCACATGCATTTAGGCACACTGCCTAGAGATCACTGGTCAGAAGGGAAGGCTCATTGCCTTACATAAAACAATCAGATTAATCCATCTGATGAGGTTGAACTAAGAAATTAGCTTCTTTAAAAGATCGATGATAGTTTCGGTTAGGTACATAAATACTTCTTCACACTTCACTCAAACTCCTTCACACTCTGCTCTAAAATCGAATGATCTCATCTTTATTCACATATTTTGCATTCACTCTTCATGCTCATATATCACAAATGAAGAAAACAATCTCTCTTATATATCCACTACATGGAATTACAACAACTCTGTCGGCCAAAGATAAAAGAATAAGTTGCAAACTATTGGCCCAATTCATGATAAAATCTCAATGCGTACCAATCTAAGTCAGTCTCAACATAACCAATACCTAAATCAACATCCTTGAATATTCCAAAAATTAAAAGATTAATTGATAAGGATCTGCAACATGCTACAAGCACCATGTCGGCCAAGAACATGAAAACTCGAACACACAAAGGAAATTTTTTTGATCATGATCACACCAATCAACGCAGACGTACAAAAATGATAGAGTATGATCTAGAACCATCACTGAACATGATAGGAGCATATGTAACAACTTAGTTTACCATAATTGCATTCTCTTCTTCCAGAAACACCTACTACAGTAACAAAATATTGTAGGAACTCATAAACTCATTACTCGCTCCAATCTTGATGCGCACCTCTGAAAATTTTGGAGAACATACTAGATAGGATCAGAAACAAACCCTTTAATGCGTGACTTATGATTACCAAATTATAGAACTTTCCACTACTCTAATCTTCACAGATTGCCTGCAACATATTTATTATAATTTTCTCAATATCCTCGATATATACAACCTTTATAATCATCAATGCTGATAGTGTTGACATCAATGACAACCACATATCAGCAACACAACCACTTGGGTGGGATCCCTGGCCCCCCTACCCTAGCCCCCTACCTTGGCCCCCACCCCTTGGCTAATTGTAGGGGGCCAAGGTAGGGGGTTGATGATCTTAAGGCTTATAGAGGATTTTTTCCAGCATTAAATCCCATTGAAAGTAGATGCAAAGCCTTTTAGACAAAAACTAAGGCCCATAAATCCTACCTTAGAACCTAAAATGCATGAGGAACTTATGAAGCTTAGGGAAGAGGGTCTAATCAAGCCTATCAAACATTCATCTTGGGTCTCTAATTTAGTGCATGTCAAAAAGAAAAATGGAGATATAAGGCTCTGTGTAGATTTTCGAAACTTGAATGTATCCTCTCTTAAGGACAACTACCCACTCCCAAACATGGAGGATATATTGTAGAAGGTCACAGGATGTGAGCTGCTATCTATGAATGGTGGAATCTTAGGTTATAACTAGGTGAAGGTTAAGGAATCAGAGCAATACAAAACAACCTTCACCACACCATGGGGAACGTATGTGTATGTCATAATTCCATTTGGACTCACAAATGTTGGTGCAACTTTCCAGAGAGCTATAGATATTGCGTTTTTTGATGTAATTAATGTAATAATGGTGGTATACTAAGATGAATTGATTGCATATTCACATAAGGCAGAATACCATGTTGAGCACCTGGAAATTTTTTCATCAAATCCATTGAATATGGTATCTCTTTAAATCCAAAAAAGTGCCACTTTGCAATCACATAAGGGAAACTATTAGGGCACATAGTGTCCAAATAAGGAGTGAGGATTGATCCAAAAAGGGTGGAGGCCATTGAAAAGATTCCTATTCCTAAGATAGTTAAGGCCATCCAGTCCTTCTTTGGGAAAATCATTTTTGTGAGGAGATTCATATCAAACTTTGCTGAGATAGTGAAGCCAATATCAAAGATGTTAGAGAAGGGTGCAAAGATTGATTGGATGGATGAGGCCATAGATGCATTCATATACATCAAGAGAGAAATTAAGGAGGCCCCAGTATTGAAGTCCCCTAATTTTAGTAAGCCTTTTCAAATATTTTCATTCTCATCCTATCACACCATTGCATCAGTATTGCTACAAAAAAATGATGAGGGGTATGAATAGCCTATTTCTTTTTTCCAAAAGTCCCTGCAAAATGAAGAATTGAAATATGACATTATGGAAAAATAGGCATATGCATTAGTAAAAGTTGTCAAAGCATTTAGATCATATCTGGTGGGAGCAAAGGTGATAGCTTATGTACCTAATTCTACAATAAAAGATGTGTTTGTATATACTAAAGCAATAGGCCATAGGTGTAGATGGATAAACATAATCCAAGAATTTGACATGGAGTTCCAAATCACCAAGCTTGTAAGAGGACAAGGATTAGGAAAATTAATGGCTGAAACAAATATTGAAGCTTCCTAAGTGTGCAATTTGAATAATGAAGATAACATGATTACTAGTATTGAGAACACACCATGGTACACTGATATTGTGTATTATCTTAAACATATGAAATGTCCTTAAGTATTTAATGATAATAGGAAAAGGATGCTTAAATTATAGGCTTCAAAATATGTGTTCATGAAAGGAGACCTCTATTGGAAAAATAGAGATGGTGTTCTGTTGTTGTGCCTAGATGAAAGTCAAGCAAGGCATGTTTTGAAGGAAATGCATGAAGGAGTGTGCAGAGGGAATTTCTCAGTAAAAACTGTTGCACATAAGGTATTAAGGGAAGGTTACTATTGGCCTAGATTTTTCAATGATGCCTATGATTATACTAGGAAATGTGAAGCATGTCAGAAGTTTTCTGGGAAATTGAAGTATCAAGGAGCATTACCTTTGAGACCTTTGGAAGTTGAGGCTGCATTCCACCAATGGGGAATTGATTTTATAGGAGAGATCGTAGAAAAATCTAGTTGAGGACACAGATGGATACTGGTAGCCACATATTACTTCACAAAATGGGTAGAAGCTATACCTACTAAACAAGCAATTAGTAGAGTTGTGACAAATTTTTTATTGAAGAATATTATCACTAGATTCGGGGTATCGACAAGAACCATAACTGATAATGGGATGTGCTTCAGGTCAGATGAATTCAAGGTTTTTTTCCAATCCTATGGTATAGTGATCTCATATTCTTCACCATATCATCCATAGGAAAATGTGCAAGCTGAATCCACCAACAAGAGCATCTTGAAGATCATAAAGAGAATGCTGGATAATAACAAAAGGGCTTGGGATTCCAAGTTGAGACGAGCCTTGTGGGTAGATAAAATCACTGTGAAGAAGACCATCAGAAAATCACCTTTTGAACTTGTGTATGGGACTCAAGCTAGGCTCCCTTTGCATAATTTATTACCAGTATGCAAGTTCATTTTGCAAGAAGATTTAGACATTCTTGAACCTATGGAGGAAAGGATCATAGAATTAATGGAACTTGATGAGATCAAGAACCAAGATTAGCAACACAATAAGAAGAAGTGATTACAAATGAAATACTTATATGGAAAAAGGCAAAGAATAGAAAATTTGAAGTAAATGACATGGTTCTCATGTGGAATTCTAGGAGTCAAGACAAAGGGAAGCGTGGAAAATTTGAAGCTCTATGGTTAGGACCATTTTTCATTGTTGGTAAGGGTGGTGAAGATTAATATTATCTTTAGAACATGACAGGGGAAGAAAAATAATTGCCAGTACATGGAAAATTATTAAAGAACTTCTTTTCTTGAAGAAAATAAAGAGGATTAATAATTTCCAGTGCATGGATAATTCTTGAGCAACCTCTTAAAATAATTTATTCCATGCACAATAGTCTAGAGGAATTCCAAGAATTGCCCATGCATGGAAAATTCTTGAGGATACTTCTTAAAATATATAATTTCCATGCACAATAGTTTTAGGTTCTCATTTCATTCCATCTTTCATTCATGATTTTCCTCCAAAGATTATTCTGGATTCTTGCAATGATCTCACACTCATTCATCCCTAGTCGAAGCCACTGTTAGGACTATAAACTCTCACATTTTTATTGGCCTCCACCCACTCACCTTTCACATACCACAAAAATTTTCCACACCTTAATTTCATGATCAATACAAATTGTTAAAATTTGTGGCACCAAATAAAACGTATAGATCAGCCTGAGGCTAGAAGGGTATCACCGATGTAGTCTTTTTGTATCGCTCTAAAATTTCAAAATTTGAAAAGACCGTTGCATTCATTTCCAGTGGTAGACATTAATGGCCGCACGGATGAACATTATGTAAATATTTTTTGATTGAAAGGAGATTGAACCAAAATAATTTTCAGAAGTTGCAGCGAGAAGGATGAGAGATCAAACAAGAGTTAAGGAATTCAGTGTGGCCAAAAATACACAAGTAAGCATATGAAGTTCCTTGTAATTGGTAAATTATAGTTCAATTCTTCCACCTTATAGAATTAAAATGGAAGGCTCAAGTTTTGTAAAAACAAAGAGTAGGAAGCAATAGAGCGAAAGTAGCCAATCCAAAATTAAAAAACTGAAAACTAAAACGGAGGTGGAATCCAAAATGAAAGAACCAAAACTCAACCAAGACCTCATTGATCAATTTATCAGTTCAGAGCTAAAATCTAGAAGATCTGCATAATTGAGAGCTGATGTAGAAAGATTAGAAGATAAATGCAAGCATATAGGTGATGTATGGACTCCTATTAGAGGGTATGAATTGTTTATATTTCATTACTGTCGGAGAAAGAGATTTGAACCAGTGTGTAACCACTGGAATTTCAATTTGGGAAAATTGGTTGTTCCCAATGTCTTTGTGAATGTAGATCTCATTAAACTTTAGGCTAAACATTATGTCTTTGTGAATGTAGATCTCATTAAACTTTAGGCTAAACATTATAACCCAGACCTCAAAGCCATCTGTAACCTGAAAAGTGAGCCTTTCATACATATATCCAAAACTACACTTGGTGAAGTTTTCAACCTAGATCATTTGTGTGATGAGCCCATAGTGCATGGGGGTTTGGAGAAGGAGAATTCGAGAATGGATACAACTTATAAATAATGGTGGTTACCATTACTCAAGCCTAGGAAAGATGGAGATCTTGTTCCGCTTGAAGATAATGAAGGCACTCTTTTTTATGTTGATTTATTCAAGCCCTACTTGAAATATACTTACTTCTCGGTATGCCAAATAATAGGAACATAGAATTTTGAATTGATGTCTATAGGGACAATGGTAATTGTTGCTGATATAAAATGCCACAATGCAAGACATTTTGATTATGACTCACAAATTTCCAGAGGGATAGACTCAGGGCTAATGGCCATCAAGAGTGAATCTCCTAGACTACATTTTAAACACTATTCCCCTTGTATGCACTTGATACTGTATTATGGACAAGAGTTAGGAATGTGGCCAGAGGAATTGGGAATCACATAATTGGATAAAGAAGGTCATCCATTTCCAGTAAAACTATGGAATTCTATTTGGGACAATAGGTTTATCAATTCCAACTTTGTTTATTTTGAGGAATACTTTGTCAAGACACTCTACAAGTATTATAATCATCCTTGTGATTATTCATTATCTAATGAAATCAAAAGATTCTAAGGCCTAAGGATTTCAATGGACCACCAACTATAGGTAATAATTAGGGTGACTGGTATTGTTATGTTGATTCAACCATGATCAAAGTGTTTGGTTTTGAAGATACACCTTTCCTTTTACAAAAAATTGTGCCAAATAGGATGCATATTTGGAGATTGTGAGGCAAATATATTATTCCAATGTTATGAATTTGAGTGCCTATGAGAAGCAGTTATTTATGCCCAATACATTGTGCTTTGGATATTTCACTGTGGTGTCGAAGGAAGGGTGTGATATTATTTTGGATAAGTTATCACATTTTAATATGAAGAAGGTTGCACCAAGGAAGGGATTTGATCCTAAGGGTTATATTGGTTTTGCAAGGAAAAAAAAGAATCTAGGTGGATATGGTCATATACTGTATCCTCATGATGATATAATCAGAAACATGGAAGAGAGGGAAGCTGAATTGGCCATTGCTAACTACAATAGAGAGATGGAACATAAAATGAAGGAGATACAGGAAGCATAAATGTTGTCCTCTAGAAGTGAGGATTATTTTGATAGAAGATAACCCCAAGGTCAAACTGATAATATTTTCAAACAAAGAATTGAAGAGTATCAACCTCCAAGCAGAGAACAAGAAGTTGAAGAATCATCTAACATAGATACTAGGAAAAAGGGAAAAGCAATAAGGGAATCAGTTTATAAAGTCTCTTGAATTTAGATCTTTCTTGTACAAGCAAAAGGGAAAAGCAATAAGGGAATCAGTCACAAACTTCACATCAAGCAATGAAAATCGGTTTCTTAACACATTGAAGGTGGATGTAGAGAATGAGATGAAGAGCATGACTCCAGAAAAAGGAATAAAATTATTAGAGGAGTCTGGTGTGATGATTTTCCCTAGTTTTGGTTTAAATTTTTCTCATGTTTTTGGTAGTTTTCTGCATAATAATTATGCTAAGCATAATCTCAGTCCAAAAGGTGTGATATAAGTATACACTGGATCAAGATATAAACCTGATGAGAACTCTCTTATTTTTTAGACACTATATCCCCCACATAAGAAATCTATGATTATTGAAACTGAGAAGAAATTTGGTCATGTGATGACATTGAAAGTAGGAGAGACTGATCCTATTGTCACAACTAACATTGGCATAAATGTAGCCAAATTTAATAAAGCATAGATCCAAATGTTGATCACATAAAAGGATATGTACATGTTGAACAGTGAGAGAATGCTGAAAGAAAATGATTTCTTGAGAGGCACACTCAAGAACACATTCAAGGGATCTTCCAGAATGTTAAATCAAGGAGAAGGTTCCCAATCAAAATACAAAAGTAAGGAATCACAAGTATGCACTCAAGTGAGTATAGCTAGATTTGACACACTTTCTGCAATTTTTCAAAAGAGGCATGCCAATCTGATGATCTGGATGGACAAGTTCTGGGTGACCCATTCTAAGAGTCACACTGCTATTCAGGAACATAAGAGAATAAATGGAAGAATTCAAGAAATGATCTAAGAAATGCAAAAGAGAAGCACTTCTGACACAATAACCATTATAGCCACTGAATATATAATGAGGAAACATAAGGACTATTATAAGGATCTGTAGGTGGATGCTAAATAATTCATAGATGCTTCAAAGGAAGGGGTGCCTTCACTATTCAAAGATAATGGGGAATTGAAAGTTCAGAGTGAATGGATGAAATAATGTAGACTGATACAATATGGAGCCTTGGAAGCAGCCTAAAACAAGGATTTAACACTGGGAGAGGCCTGTGAGCGTTTGGAGAAGATGATCATCATGGAGATATCTGCAAGGAATGCTACAAAGGATGCTGATACACACTTGAGTCAGGAGTATTTAGATCATATAACTCAATTTCATTTATGGCTCATTAGAGCTTAATTGTTAATTGTTTATTGTTGTTAATTCCAAAAGACACTTATGAAGAGGTGTACCCTATTGAAGATACTGCTATATATGTTGAACATGTGATAATTGAAGGGGATCATCATATCATTTTCATTTTAGAGTAGGCACAGTAAGAAGATATATTGCAAATCTTTCTCATCTATTTTATATCAAAGACTATTGTTATAATGCATATCATTTGAAGATTAATATAATGGAGAATGTTACGCATAAGTACTGATTTTCTTTCAAGTGTTCAACACTTGTGTGGATTAATGTGCTTACATGTTATTTGGTTGTCTCCAAAGTGGTTGTTTATGATATTTAGATTGAGTGTGTGGGTATAAATTTAATTTTTTAATACACATTTGTTGTAGTTGTGTGGTGTTGCTGATTGATTTGTATGTGCAGAAGAATTAAAATTCCTTTTAGGAATTCTTATTTAAAAGGTTCCTATTTGGATTAAAGTCCTTTTAAATATATCATCTTAATTGGTTTCCCTTCACATCTGAATTAAATCCTTTCACAGCTTCATAGTAGCATAAGGGGATATCACTAGGATCACTAAGAAGAGTCTAAATAACTAACATACTTGCATGTGTGCACAAAGTGCAGAAATCCAAAGTGTCCAACTATTTGAGTTAAGCTGAAAGGTAGATCTACTCATCTCACAAAAATGTACCTCCATAATCAACATCCACCTCTTGAATCCATTAGCCCAACATAATTAGGCATTCTTCATACCAATTCCACTTTAAAATTTCACAAAATCTTATTCAAACATTCATATTTCAAATCTCAGTACTAGGAGTAGGAGTAGTTAACAATTGACCTTGCATCTACTTCACCCCCATGTGCCATTGTGAGTAGATTTCTTAGAATAGATATCATATCCTTCAAAATATTCCATATCACTCAGATACACCCACTTAGGTTTAGCAGAGCCTGAAGAGTAGGAGGTAAGCAACCTTGTTTGCCTCGTTCATTAGCCAAGAGTGTACTAAGAGCCTGACACCCTCTTAATGTCCAAAACCTATACTTTTGAGACCTAACATGACTAATGCACCTCCATGTGCACTTAGTTCAAAGAAGGAGGGGTAGTAACCCCTAAATTCCCCTTGAGATAATCAAAGGTATACTTTGGAAGGGCCTTAGTGAATATGTCAACAATTTGTTCCTTGGTAGGTACATATTCAAGTCTAACTTCATTCTGCAATACCTTCTCTTTCAACAAGTGATACTTGATAGATATGTGATTTGTTCTAGAATGCATCACTGGATTCTTCAAAATGTTTATAGAACTTGTATTTTCACAAAATATATAGATAGGTTCATCACTCATCACACCTATGCCCTTCAGGGTTTCTTTCATCCACAACAGGATGTTGCTGCAATATATTATGCTTCTGTAGTGGATAAAGATACTGAATCTTTTTTCTTGCTCAACCATGAAACTAATCTTCCTCCAAGGAAGAATGCACTGCCACTTGTACTAATCAGAGAGCCACTACTGAGCACCAGGCACCCATCAATTGAGAAACCTCAGCTTCCACCTCTCCAAAATATATTGACCCGTCTGCACTCACCAAATCATCCGTATCCATTCCATCGACTTTCACCACACCATCCTCCTCATCCTCCATACCAAGTAATGACCTTCAGATCTAGGACCTTGGCTGTGGAGAATTAAAATTGAATACAGATTACTGTATCACGACAATACCTAAGCAACCTAAATTCTATGGTCGACCTTGTTTTGCAGTCGAGCCTAAAACAACTTTCAATGTTCCACCAAAAAGAGTATTCATATTATGGGGAGACTTGAGTGATGAAGCCATTATCAACATAGTTGAATGGATCTACAAAGACCTAGAAGGATTACCTTCACTACTAGTGCATTTCTATGGAAAAGGCTATGACATATTCAAGGCACTAGGTTTTGATGGAACAAGTGGCCTTGGAAAAGCCAATCAATGGAAGGAGAGAACTTGTCATTATTTCTGCAAGATCAAGGTGTATAGGGCTAGGGTTTGACCAACTCAGAATTGATGATTGACATACCTATGCACTTTCAAGTGAGGACGTAACAACTCTAGAAAGTGTCGAGACAAGTGAAGAATACCTTACCAAAAATGACTCTAATGAATGGGAATGGGGAACTAAGAAAACCCTGAGTAACTATGATATTGACAAACTATTCCTAGAACCTAGCCAACCCACTTTTGAAGAAAGATTCCAACAAGAATACAACATTGATCCTATTGACCGTCATTCTAAAAATAAGGAATGGTTAAGCATTCCTTGGGATCCAGAAGAACATAAATTGTTGTAGAAAACATCTGAATTATCTCACCCAATTCCTGAGCCCACCCATGAGCTTGACATGCCTGAACCTACTATCCATGCCTCTGAACTACTAGCCACTAGTCATGATGTTGATACTTTTATCCCCTATTATGACTATGAATACAACTCATCTGAATCTGAATATGGTCCATCCATTGAATCTGACACGAAAGTTTAAATTGACAACTTCACCTTCACACTTGAGGCTTCAAGTTGCATGCTTTCTACATCTTCCCCATCCTTTACCAACACTGACGATGGGATTTCCCTTGTTTACCCACAACTCATTGACTGGGACCAACAAGAGTCACCGGCTATGGATATTTTTTAGAATGATGAGGCCATTGCATAATTCATGGGACTCCGTGAGGGCATTTTGTGGGGTGATCACAAAGAAATATTTTCTATTGAACTAGATTGTGCAACTTACTTCGGGGAGACTATGCAATCCTCCAGTCGCAAAAATACAAATAATAAAATAAAAAATGAAATGTCTTTAGGTGAAAACCGCAAGGTGCCTTCTGACAATAAAATAGTAAAAATAAAGGATGTATCCGAAGGTGAAAACCTCTCTAAGACACCTAAGGATGGAGGATTGGAATTTCTTCCCGTAACACAGGAAAAATCAGCAATTCTTATCGAAGACACCATAGAAGTTAACATAGCTACACCAGAGAATCCCTAAATGGTTCTCTTCGCCGCATCATTGTGAGAAGAAGAAAAACCTGAATTCCAATTATTCTTCACAAAAAGGAAAGTTAACTTCGCATGGTCATATGCTGACATGCTAGGCCTAGATCTAGAATTGGTATTGCATCATCTTCCTTTAATTCCAAGTATCAAACCAGTCAAAACAAAAATTACGGAAAATGCATCCACAGATCGCACTACTTGTAAAGGCTGAACTAAAGAAGTTATTGGATGTTGGATTCATAAGATCAATAGACTATGCTGACTAGATATCCAACATTGTCCCTGTCACAAATTCAAATGGAAAAATCTGCATCTATATGGATTTCAAAGATTTAAATAAGGCTTGTCCAAAAGATGATTTCCCATTGCCGAATATAGACATGATTGCTGATCTCACAATAGGGTATGAGATGTTGTCTCTCATGGATGGTTTCTTAAGCTATAACCAAATCCACATTGCACCTAAGGATCAACACAAAATGACATTCACATGCCCATGGGGAACATATTGTTGGAATGTCATGCCTTTTGGCTTAAATAATGCAGGTGCCACATACCAAAGAGCTATGACAACAATATTTCATGACATGATACATATCCTAATGGAAGATTATGTGGATTAACTCTTGGCCAAATATTTGACATGGAAAGATCATCTCAGGGTCTTGGACAAATTTTTTAGACGGCTAGAAGTTTACAAGGTTCGTTTGAACCCAAAAAAATGTGTCTTTGGAGTTACTTCAGGAAAAATATTGGGCTACATAGTTTCACGATGAGGCATAGAGGTTGATCCTGCAAAGGTGAAATCAATACTGGACATGCCTCCACCAAAAGGAATTAGTGAGCTGAGAACACTTCAGGGTAGACTACAGTCCATCTGACTCTTCATCGCACAGGTGGCATACAAGTATCAACCATTTCAATACCTGTTACGCAAAAGTATCCCCTTTGTATGGATAGAGAAATTCCAAACAACCTTCGAACAAATAAAAAAATATCTATTAACACCAGCTGTCCTAATTCCGCCCATTGAAGGAAAGTCGTTGATCATGTATGTCTTTGCAACTACAAATGTACTGGGGGCATTATTGGAACAAAATGACTATGAGGAAAAAGAAAGAGCCATATATTATATTAGTTTTACATTGATAGGATATGAACTTAATTACACATCTGTGGAATGTGCCTGTCTTGTAGTTGTCTTTGCAGCACAAAAACTAAGACATTACATTTTTGAATCACCAAACACACCTGGTAGCTAAGATTGATCCACTAAAGTATCTCCTAAGTCGGGCAACATTGACAGGCCGGTTAGCAAAGTGGGTCATGATTTTGAGTGAATATGACATACAATACATTGAGCGCAAGGCAATAAAAGGGAAGGTAATAGTGGATCAACTTGCAGATGCACCCATCCAAGGAACTCATCCACTAATAAATGATTTTCTCGATGAGTCTATCTTTCATGCAGAGCCTACACCACCATGGTAACTATATTTTGACAGGTCTCACACTGGTCATGGCTCGGGAGTTGGTATCTTGTTCATCACACCGCAAGGGGATTTAATTCCTAATGCATTCTGGATTGCCTTCCCTTGTACTAATGACATTGCAGAATGTGAAGCACTGGTCACAGGACTCAAAATGGAAATTAAATGGAAAATTCAGACATTGTTAGTTTTCAGAGACTCTCAGTTAGTTATCAACCAGGTGAACGATGATTATGAGACAAAGGATGAAAAGTTTTTTCCTTACAAGTAGATGGTTGATAGCTTCATGACATATTTCAGTATGATTTCTTTTGAACAAATATTAAGGACACAAAACAAAGCATCCGATGCCATGGAAACTATTGGATCTCTCTTAGACATCCCCAAAAATGTGTCAAAATTTAAGTTCTTAGTGGAATAGCTGTTGATGCTTGCATATGACATTCCAGAGTCAGAAATGGTCTGCGAACTTGTTGGTCCTAGTTCACCTTGGTATCAAGACATATATGATTATTTGAAGTTTCAAACCCTTCCACCCAACCTATCCAATAATTAGAGAAAATCCTTCATCCAAAAATCTGCCTGACACACCATTGTCAGTGACACCCTATACCATCGTGGTTTTGATAACACCCTTCTTCGTTGTCTCAACACTAATGAAGCCCGAAAACAATTATGAGAAGTGCATGAGGGTATATGTGGATCTCATTCAAGTGGCCCAACTTTAGCTAGGAAAGTTAGGAGACTTGGATACTATTGGCCGACACTAGAAAAAGATGCTCTTCAGTTTGTCAGAACATGTCGGAAATGCCAGGTGCACAATGACAATCCACGCACCTGCATAGGAGCTGAGAATGATCACTTCTCCATAGACCTTCACACAATGGGGACTCGACCTCATGGGCAAGATCCATCCATCCTCCTCTAACGACCATAAATTCATAATCACTGCCACTAAGTACTTTATTAAGTGGATTGAAGCCACCCCCCTCACTTACATCACCGGTAAGTAGATATCCAAGTTTATCCTTAATTATATCATCAACCGGTATGGTGTTCCACAATCCATCATCATAGATAATGGTCGTCCATTCAAAAATCAAGACGTTCTTGAACTCTGTGAGCAATTCCACATTCAACACTATTTCTCCACCCCATATTATCCATAGGGCAATGGTCAAGCTGATGCATCAAATAAAACAATTCTTCACATTCTTAAGAAGACCATCGATGATGCTGGCTAAGATTGGCATTTACAACTCAATCCTGCCTTATGGGCCTACCGAACCAGCATTCATACGCCCACTGGAGCCACTCCATTTTCCCTTGTCTACAAATCTGAGGCCATATTTCCCATTGAGGTTGAAATTCCTTCTCTCCGAAGAGAATGCTTGATGATGAAGAGTACAGACAGTCTCACCTGCATGAGCTATAAATGTTATGAGAAAGATGACAAAATTCCTTGAGTCACTTGCAGGCATATCAAAATTGTCTCTGCAGGAGCTATAATAAAAGAGTGATGGTGAGAAAATTTGAAATTGGTGACTTGGTCCTCATACAGAATCCAAGAAATTAGGTTGATTGTGAAAAGTCTGGAAATTTTGAGCCTAATTGGATGGGTCCTTATATTATTACTGCAACATTCAGTTCTAGAGCTTATCAGTTAGCCACACTTGATGGAGAACAGTTGATAGAACCCATCAACAACCTACATCTACGAATGTTCTACACATAGCATCAGAGAGCTTGGCTAGAAACCTAAAAATACAAAAAATTAAAAAATAAGAAAAAAATCGTCCCTTGATGAAAACCTAGCAAACAAGCGTGTTGTTGACACCAAAAATTTCAAAAAATGGAAAAAATAGTAAAAAGAAATAAATTCCTCCAATAGTGAAAACCTGGCAAACAAGCACCATGCGTAGTCGATGATGGCTCCGCCATCTACTGTTACTCTAATCGGCCTTTATCCACTTTGCATAATCATGACAACTTGACACATTCACAACATTCATCATAAGTCCAGTCAATTTCGTCCATGGCTAGCATTGGTTGACATCACCCCTTGCATATCCTTGCCTTTTGTCCTGCGTTTGCCTATTTCCATATCATTTGGCTCGGATAATCCTCAACCTGTCTAGGGGAAAGACCTTTATCATGTAACTACAGTGGGTGTCACACATGATCCGACATTCAAAAAAAGTCCTAAAAAAAATTCTAAAAATCTGAAAAAGTCTTGAAAAAATCTTAAAAATCTAAAATAGTCTTGAAAAAAATCTTAAAAATCTGAAAAAATCCTAAAAAAGTCATAAAAAAAATAAATCTGAAAATGTCCTGAAGAAAATACCAAAACATTTAAAAAGTGTCAAAAGTATCAAAATAGAGTCAATTCTGTCCCGTCATGTCAAGTCATTCACGTCACTCAGTCTTTGTCTTGGTCCAAACTACGTTGTCTCTACGCATTTGCTACATAGGCAAGATTCATCTTACAATCCCCAAGACATTAGGTCAGTCCTGTTAGGTTTGTCAAAGTGAAATCATGCTTCAATCTTCTATCCTCTGGATAAAGTCTTTGGTCATGTCAAACTACGAGGTCTCTGAGTGCACGATGTAGGCAAGGCCATCAATCGATGAGTCCCCGAGGCCGCACTAGGTCAGTCCATTAGGGTTCAAGACAATACACTTTCACACACGTCAAAAATCTTGAAATCAAATCATCTCTCAATCCGAAACGGGAAATCTATCGACAATCCGTTTCATCAACAATTCAGTCAAATTGACATGTCATCAATGACATGTATTCAAATTCTATCAAGACAAATCAACCTATCAAAAATTTGGGTTCTTCTTCAGATGTGTCCTTCTGAGGAACAAATTTTGTCATCTATTTATGCTTTTTGGATTTGTCCTTCCTAAGAATCGTCATCATCATCTAGAATTTTGATGGATTCTCCTAAGTCTAAGAATCGATCCTCTTGATATCAACATCATCCAGGATGTGTCCTTCCTGAATCTCGTATCACTCAACATTTGAAAACCGTGACCTCGTCAACATTGGCATTTCAACATTAAAACACTTGATAATTTCAACACTTGACATTTTGTTCACTTGGTGAATGCTTGGCAAACACTATCTGTATTTTTGATGATTATCATGATATTAGTTCTTTACGTCAGAAGAACCAAGACATATCATGATGATCATCCATGTCCTTTTGATCATCTTGCTACTAGTTTCTCAAGGATTTCCTGACTTCAGGATTTAGAGGAGCAACGACGTAGTACGGTGATTTTCTTGTCTATTTTTAACTATCATGTGGCTAGTTTCTCGAGGATGTCCTGACATCAGGATTTAGAGAAGCAACGATGTCTCATGATTAGTCTTGTTCTTTTTTACGGTTGGCTATGACAAAATGACTAGGGGCAATTGCATTCCTCGTATGAGTCATGATCATCCTTGTCTGTGATTGTTGATCTACGTGATGGTTCGACCTTGCACTCTATTGATCTATGTCATATCATAGTGTTTGTAAACCATCATGAAATTTTCACCCAATGATGATTAGGAGCAACAACTATTATAGTACTATGGCAAGTGTTGAAGGATTTTTGTTTCTGCACTAACATGCATATATTTCTCCGTACTAACATCCATCTTCGTCTTTTCTTCTCTCATCCTATGATGATATCCTGTGACATACAAAAAACATAGATGCATACATGATCATACAAGCATTTCATTTTCACATTTCACATTTGCATAAATCAAATACCATAATTCAAATTGCATGAAACTATCATGTACATCCATCCATCTAGCATACATCATAACCATCATTTGCATTAACATATAGGAATCATATCATCATACATTGCACAATGCATACATACATAAACATATCCATAATGACATCCATAACCATAAAGCACGATGGCCATATATCTCATAACATCATAAATGTATCACATCACATCAAATAAGGCATAGAGCATCATAGCACATAAAATCATATAGTCCACATCCAAAATCATCTTATATATATCTCAAAAAGAATATCATGTCAGAGGATGAAATCATAAGATATCCCAAAAATGGAGCTCGTAGGCTCGAGTGTCAATATATACAATGTCTCATACAAATAACAAAGTACAAATCCTATGTTGTGCCCCCTCCGTCCTGTGGAGGTGACCCGTGAGATGTCTATTTCTGACTCATCAGATGAAAGGTAACCTGAATAGGCGTGGTGTCCTGAGCCTGACTCTGAGATCCTAAAGGCTCGATGACAGGAGGCTAGCTCTTCTTTGTCTAGTGTCCTGATGAAACTGATCTATGGTTGTGCCCTAACCTGTGGCTGTGGCCTAATGAATGTCTATGAGAACTAGGAGACCTATGACCTGATGACTGCCCAGATGAGGTGAACCCCCCATCACTCGTATGACTGATGCTATATGATCTATTGTTGTTGTGGGTCAGAGTACCACTTCCAGTCCTACTGTATGATCTGGATAACCATGGGTCCCATCTCTTTGGTGGAACAACCTACTCATATAATAATTTTTATCAGCCCTTGCTCTCATGGCCATATCACCTGACGGTCCTGCACACAACTGTGCAAACTTTGTCACCCATCTATCAGACTCCTACCATTGAATAATAGCTTGATCTCGCTCTACCCTCACTACCTCCAACTCCGTTGCCTGGGCCTTGTTATGAGACAAGGCCGCATCTAATATGCTCTGAAGATCTGCAATCCTCTAATCCATAGTGGCATCTGCTAGAAATATGGGTGGCCTATCCCCCTCCTCATCTCCCTCGATCATCCGCTCCCATAGCCTCCTCTCAGCCTCAGCCTCCCCCCCTCATCCTCCTCCTCCGTCTCCTCCTCCCTCACCTCCTCTCCTTGAAACTCCTCCACATCAATGTTGAGAGGATGGTGCTTAGCAAAAATATCCTCCTCTGACTGCTCTCCCTCATCTCTAGCCTCCTCGCCCCTAACATCAACCTCCTCCTCTCCTCTAGCCTCCTCACCTCTGACCTCCACCTCCACCTCCTCTCCTCAGACCTTTGCCTCCTGCCCACTTGGCTGCTCTACCTCCTCACCCTCCACCCAGATAGGTGACAATGGTGAACCTCCCACTCTCTATTTGACTCTCTTGGGGTTCCTCCGCCCTTTATCACCCCTCCTCCTCCTCACACCCCCCGCCACCCCCATCATCTCCCTCGCCACCCTCGTCATCTCCCCCAGCTCTCCCTCCATCACCCCAGCCACCATCTCCCCCACCTCTCGCTCCATCACCCTGGACACCATCTCCCCCACCTCTCCCTCCATCACCCTAACCACCATCTCCCCCACCTCTATCACCCTGGCCACCATCTCTTCCCTGCCCTCCATCTCTTCATCCATCTATGCCACCCTGACCTCCCCTGCGCACCCGCGGGATAACTAATCTACGATCTATAGGAGTTGGACCATCTGAGTCTATCAAGGGAATGGGCATGTGAACCTGCCACCAGGTGTCATACTCCATAGATGTCCCTGCATCTGCTGGACCTTCTCTCCACCCCCACTGCTGTATGAACATGATATCTATCTGTTGCTCTTCCACTGCTATCGGTGGACCCCATATGGTCTCCCTAGATGACCATGCATAATTTTTTGTCCCAACCGGCACAACCTACTGCTCACCAAACTTCCGTAAAACCCATTGGGGAAGAAACATCTCAATGATACATTGACTCTGCACTGTCCAACCAATCAGGTATTTGAACTATCTGTAGAAGGAAAGATGGCCATCCTCATCTGACCACTAGGCATAATCTCTGTACGACCTCTAGACAAAGCTGACCAATGTGTCGATCCAATGTCGCTAGTACTCGGTATCTACCATGTGGGTCTAGCTAATTGAACCAGCATATAGGTAAACATAGGGCATGTCGTTGCCCAATTGTTGAATCTGTACTGGTGGGCAGAACAAGAGAATGTGCTCCCATGCCCAGATCATAAGTAAAGTGGTACCACAACTGATACTTTGACCCTCCTAATACACAACCTAATGTAGCTGATGGTACAACATGGCCAACAAGCAGGGCCCCCAAGCGAACACTGTCCTCTGTGCATGGATGCACACTAGTACATCCCCCCATCCTATGGGAAATTTGTGTCCGCATCGATCAAGAATCAACACCCCGACAATCAAATTCATAAGCATGGCATCCCATTTTGCATAGTGGTCAGCCACAAAATCTCACCCGATCTCATATCCATGGATGCCTAAACCGGTACTTTCTGCATCCTCATACATCTCTCCTAGGGTATGCCACCCTCTATGTGGATCATATACTACTCTCTAACCATTGATCAGGATGCACAAAATACGATACACATCCTCCAAGGTAATGGTAGCCTCTCCTATAGGTAAATGAAAGGAACAGGTCTCTGAATGCCATCTCTCACAAAGCACTGTCAGTAATCCCCTGTTTGCTCGAATAATGGGCATGTAAGTGACATAATACAACCCCAGTCGCATCTATTGTTGTCTCTCCCTATCACTCAGTTGATCTTTGAAAGCATAAGTAGCAGGTCTAAACTCTCAAGTATAGATGGGCACTAATCATTTTTGTACATGTAGAAACAAGGGTTAGCACACATGGATTAGAAATTCGACACATTACTACTATCTGAGAAACCAAAAATGCATCTAAAAAAAGAGTCTACACTAAGTTGACTTTGGTCAACCTTGGTCAATGGTAATTGCATCGCGTTGATAGTAATTGCATCGCACTAAGTCACATGCGGCTTTGAATTTCGCAGTTGTGTCGCACTTTAGCGGTTACATCATTCCAACTGGCAATTGCAAACCTTTATAGCGATTGCATCCTTTGGCATGGTGGTTGCATCACAATATCACAGTTGTGTCACTCATAACCACACTTGTGTTGCATTTTGACACTTGCGTCATTTTCCCTATCACTTGCACGCGTTTAAACCTAAACATACCCATCATTTGCATTTCCGTTGCGATGTAATCAAATGCGTCAAACATGAAGGAGTTTATGGTTTACGCAATGGTGTTTGCGTCGCAACGCATTTGTTTCCCCCTAAACCCTAATAAATGCATGAAAATCGACAAAATTAAAAGTTGGATAGGGTACTTACCGGTGCCTCTACGCCCTCAGGCCGTCAGAATGTCCTCACACGGTAGACATGGTGCACTGTCACTAGAATCACTATCGTCTCCTCATGCTCTGCTCTTCAAAATCTCTAAATAGCAATTGTGAAAATGACACTAGGTTTGGATTTTTCAACTTATTTATAGGTTGAGAATTAGGGTTTGCCCTGATGGGTTTGTATTGGAGGCTCATTTGACCACCTTTGACTGGCATTTTCGTTGGCTTAACGTCCTCCATTTTCGAAACAGATCGTGCTGTTGTTTTTCTGGTCATCAAATTGACTAATCTAGACACTTTCCAAATTTTTCTGACTCCGGGCCAAAATTTGAAAAAGTTCCCGAGGGGGCATAGGCACTCCGTACCTTTGCTGGGGCATATTCTTGACTTGTTTTCTTTTCCATAACGTGATAAACTGCATTATGACAAAGAGGGGTAAAATGTAAACACATAAAAATGAACTAGGCCTGCAAACTCTATTTTTCATCTTCTTCTCCCTAGCACAATTATGACATTTTAATTATGTTTATGGCAAACCTTTGACTATTAATTAAATAATTCATAATTATTTAATTAATTCATGTCTTTTTATTCTTCATGATTATTAAATAAATAGATTTTATTTATTTATTTAATGCGTCACTAACTATCTAAAGTCTTCTCGTAATTAAATAAATTTCTCAATTTATTTAATTAATCTTTGCCATTTATGTCTCCCTAATTATTAAATAAATATATCTTATTTATTTATTTAATGTCGCTAATTCTTAACTCTTCTTATAATTAAATAGATTTATTAATTTATTTAATTATTGGGTCCATTCTCTAAATTAAATAATTATTTTTAATTATTTAATTATTTGACATTTCCCTCATTTTAAATAAAACAATTTATTTAAAATGGCCTCACATGATTAGTTGTCACTTATTTTAGTAAATAATCTCAAAATCAATTATTTACTACCACACTAAATCCATATTTTTGAATTAGTTTTAATTCAAAATGGTAATATTCTTCTATAAATCAAGTAATTGCTAAAATTATTGATTTTCTATTGTTCAAACTTGATCTTCTTGATTTTACTAATTTTCATTTCACTGTCACATCTATTCTCCATCCTTGATTTAATTTCTTAAATTAAATCTTGTCCACTCATGTGGAAATATTACCCTAACCCTAATTGATAGTTGCCATTTTGAATCTTGACCATTGATTCTGGGGCATTTCTCAATCTTTAATCTCATCCGTCCATCCAAAATTGCATTTTCTATAAAATGCCAATTTTGTCCTCATTTTTGACATCTTGAATATCTCTTAGTCTTTTAATCTTTTAATCTCTTGCATTCTCTTGAGTTTCAACATAGTCTTGTTTTTGTCATTTAGCTACTTAGATCATTGCATGTAGGATTGATTTTCTCTTGCACAAATACTTAAATCCTTCAACACTTGCTTAGGGCTAGTCCATAGTATAGAGTTTCTCATCAAAATCTGAGGGCACTTCATTATTTCAGCAAACTAGAAGGTGCAATGGAAGTCAACCATGGAGGATGAAGGACTGGGTGAGATCATTTCATTTATTTCTTTGTTTATTCCTTTTCTTTTCATTGTCTATTGTGGATTGATATAATATTGCATGTGATATACTAACCTTTTAATCCTGCAGGAAAAATATATAGTTACAGTATCAATCAATTTACTTCTAAAATTAATCATTTCTTTTTAACTTCAATTTGTTATTAAGTGTAAACATGAAATGTAAATAAAAAAAAACAACCACCAGAGACACCAGATTTACATGGAAAACCCAATGAGGGAAAAACCACGGTGAGGATTAACTCACAATATAGTAGTAATGCAATACTAGATACAAAGGATCACTGCCAGAGGGCTCATTGCCAACAAATGACTCACTATACAGAAGGAGGCTCACTGCCTAGAGAAAAAGAAAAGATAAATGAAGATCCACCACTAGGGTTCCACACATTTGCAACTTGATCAGAAGATTGTAGACACCATCAACTCACTGCTTTCAAGAATCTAACACCTTAAAGTACTGTTGCCTCAATTCGCTTTTCCACACTCTACATTTCACACTTGTTCACACACTTCACTTACTTGCTCGATTCGTGGATGGATGGATATCAAATTTGCTACAAATTAATTTTATTTTATACCATCTTCAACCCTAGAAACATTCTCCAAGGTCAACTATACAATTTTATCTTACAAATTCAAACTAGGTTGGATACTCAACATTTCCGTAGTGGAGAAGAATGAGAGAGGACCAATTACATATTTAATTTAGGACCTAAACAACATCTTGTTGGAAAGAGATACTATGAATATCATTTGGTGTTGTCATTGATGGAAACCCCAGTTAGTGATTGGATCCGCGCATCATCATTTGATCACACCAGCAGTCAGATTGCAAACAGTTAAAGAAGAAAAAATCATCCGACAGTTTTGTGTTCATCGATTCACATGAAGATTTTTTGTTAATATTTTATGTTGCGTATCTCAAGGAAGATTGATCAATTTATTCTTTGTGTTATCCGTGAATCTCAGTTCCTCGCATTGATCCGTGTGCGAGTTAGAAGATTCGGTTGTCTAATTCTATGTTTTATCAGTACTGAAGCCGACTTCGTGAATGTATCATGTCGTGGATGTTTGGGAAGTAATTATTTAAGTATTTTTGTGTTCGAGCATCTTTGTTTGGGTCCTATCTAAGTTGTGGCTGACCATTGTGGATGTGCATTATACTTTACTCATGTTTTGGGCTGACAGTTGTAAATATTGTTGTGCTCTATTGAAGCTGACATATTGTGATTAAATTCTTAGTTGTGGATATATATATGAGATCGTTCATATCATTTTGAGTAGGGTATGAAGTGTGTTGATGTAAATTGCGAATAAGAGCAGAGAAGAAGAGCAATAATGCATAGTTTCACTTGTGCATAAAGAATTTGTGTTGCGAATCTAAGCAGAACAAAGCAGAAAGTGCAGAATCAGTGTGAAGGATAGAAGATTGAGTATTGATCCCAACCGAAATTGTAATCAAGCATATGTATATTCTATTTTCTCAATTCAAATTATCAAATGGTTTTAATATTATTTTCTTTGTAAGACAGTGAGTCTTCTTTGAGCAGTGAGATCTAGGCAGTGCGCCTGAATGCAAGTGCATTCCCCATATATTAAACCTCATTTGAGTATACTCAAATCATATTGTGGAGTGGCCATCCATTGTGGTTTTTCCCCTAACAGGGTTTCCACATAAAAATTACTGTGTTATGGTGTTGTGGTTGTTTGGTTTATGTTCTTGCATATTTATTTTGAATGAATGTTTTTAATGCTTGAAGTATACGATCAATAAAGTTATAAATTGTAGAACACTGATTCACCCCCCCTCTAAGTGTTGCTTGATTCCAACAATTGGTATTAGAGCTAATTCCTCAAAAGAAGAAGTCTAACAACTTGGGGAGATCTTGGAAAGTGTTTCAATGGATTCAAGCAGTCTTCAACAACTTATGGTGGCCCTAGATGATCTTGATCAATCAAAGTCTAAAGTTCATAAATTGCAAGCAAACCTCATGGACGCTGAGAAATTCATTGAGTCTTTGAAAGAAAAAATCAATAAGTCCAGAGAGAATAAAAAGGAACTCTATGATCAGATTAAGCAGAATGACAATAAGAGCATTGAAGATGAACAACTCAGTCAAGCCCTAAAGAAAAATATAGAAAAATGTGAAAAGCTTACTAGAGATAATGTAGTCATAAAGCATGAGATGGAATCTATCATGATGAGGATGACCAAGGAGCTTGAAGGAAAAAAGAAGAATGAAGAGAACCTAACACAATCTCTGAAAGAAAAATAAGAAGTATACAACCATCTGGACAATGAATTGGAACAATCTAAAAACAATGAGGAAGTGCTAGAAAAATAGATTGATGATCTTAGACATGAACTTGCTACTACAAATGAGTAAAAAGAAAATTTCAAAGTTAGCTCAGCCAAGCTTGATGAACTAATTAGCAGTCAAAGGACAAATGGTGACAAGCGGGGTCTTGGATATGAAGAAGGAGAAAGTTCCAAATCAGGACAAAGGAGATTCAGACAAGTAAATCAAATGAACAAATCTGGAAGGTATCCGGTAAGGCAACCTAATGCTCAGATATGTAATGGTTATTATTTTAGTTGCAATAAATTTGGACACATGGCTACTCAATGTAGAAATAGGATGAATCCAAGTGGTCCATCATTCTCAGGTCAGTGTTTTAATTGCAATAAGTTTGGTCATAAGTCAAATGAATGTAGAAATATGATGAACAAATTTTATAGAAAATTCGATGCTATACATACAACAAACTTGGCCATATTGCTAACCGGTGCAGATAAAAAGAAAATCAGTGGAACAATTGGTCTGAACAAAACAATGTTGTGTGCTACAAATGCAACAAATTTGGTCACATTGTTAGATTTTGTTGGAACAGAAAAGGTCTGGTAAATCAAAGGAGAAACATGCAGAAGGATGTTAAGGGAAAAGGCATAGTCACTATAGATGTGGTCAGGAAAAAAATGTAGAATAAATTGGTAAAGAAGAGTCCCTCTAATGAAGAAAATGCACCAGCACTAGAGCCTACTTCTGGTAATTCTTCTGAGAATCAGCTTAAGGCCTTTTGGCCTAGGGGGATCTATCAAGAAAATATCTTAACCCCCTACTGGTAACTGCCACCGAGATGTGGATAATTTTAGTAAGTGCATTGATGCCCTACAAATGTTGTGAAAACTATTAGAGAAAGTATTATGTAGTATTGGAGGTCCGCAAAAGAATCATCTATCATAGTGCATGGAAACAGGGTAACCAAATGAGTTAGGTAAAAGCATTTATTACGAGAAAAAGGATTAAGTATGCAAGTGATAAAATATCATTTCTATCTTTCATTTGTCACTTTTCATTTTTAAGAAAAGAAGTTTGGAGAGATCTAAAGAAAAATTTGGCGAATTGAGGTGAAATTCAATTGTGAAGACAATTTGGCAAACAAACTACGATCCGATGTAAAGGTATTTATCAGAAAAACCCTATGAACTTGTGAATTGGTGAATATGGCTACTCCATTGGTGGTTGAAGTTAAGGACAGACCCCGTCCCAAATTCAAATGGCATCGCTTCAAGTCTATTGAGATCGACCCGTTAGGTTCTTTTTCATTTGTTCCGTACAACATCTTACACACCAAAGATATTAGGGCATATATTCACTCTAACATTGAAGAGATAGGAAGATCACAACTACTAAATTTGTATAATAATAACATTATAGGAGAAGATTTCTATGTGAAACCAAAATTTAAAACCCTAAAAGAAAATAAATTTACACAAATTGTTAAATTCCCCATTTTTGAAGAGTCGGAATGGGTCCGTTACATCTTGAGTCGAGTTCATGATGAATTTATGTGGTTAATTATACCCTTCAAGATTACAAAGGAGGCTATTAGTGTTGTAATAGGTCTAAATTCCTCCGGTGGATTACCAATTTTGAAATCAGTGAAGAACCAAACGGTCACTGATGAAACAGGTTCTAAGTATGATAGAAGAGAAATGACAATTGATGAAATTGTTGATATAGATGTTAAATTTTCATCTATGGTTATTGGGTACAAAATCTATCATTCCAACCGATACAACTTTGTGTCTGGTACAACCATTTATGCAGTGTATCAGATGATAAAGAAAAATGGAAACTATGATCTATGTCAGTTGCTAAGGAGTCAGTTGATGGAAAATCTTGGGAAGATCAAGAAGGATAAGAAAAATTATTTTGTATGGTAACTTGATATTATGATTATTCTTTTACTTCATGAATGAGGTTCTGGGATTCAAAAAGGTTCATTGGCACAAAGATAAACCGATAGCCACTCAGATCAAAGATCTCTTTCATAGATTTGCAAACATTAAGTCAAAGAACGCTACTATCTGGGGATATTTCAAAAGTTTTCAAAGTATGATGTAGGCCAGAGAAAGAATCCCTACTTCTATTGTGGATAAGTATAAGGATACAATTTGTTTTATGGTAGATATTGATCAATGCATGATGGAAGCCGTTGATCTAGAACAGTCTGGATCATGCTGATGGGCTGTGAAGTTGAAGAGTGCATTCTAGAAATGTATGCAAAACATTTATGGAGCAAGCCTCTAGATCCATTAGAAGCAAGATTTGGTACTTATGCAAAAAATAATATACAAGTGCATAATGAACTCAGGAAGACTGTGTTAGTTAGATGAGTTAGAAAAAGAAAGAAGGATAAAAGAAAAAGAGTTTATGTAGCAGTCTCTGAAGATGAAGAAACAAATTTTGATGAAGGAGTTAGAGAAATCAAGCATCAAGGTACTAAGGCAACAACTATTACAAAAAGAAAACCCTCTGGTGGAGATGACCAAGCAAAGAAAAAGGCAAAAAATGACCAACCAGGTATGTTAGTGGAAGAAGTTGAAAAAGCTTTGGTTAAAGATGGGAATCTCAAGCCACTTTGCACATGGTATGATTTTTTTTGTAAATCTAATCAAAAAATTCTTGAGGAGGCAAAAATAAAACATTTGAATATTTTCAATAAAGTTCTTATTGAAATAATGCCTAATTTACCTAAAAAATTATATGAGGTTTTGGAGATGAGGAGAGTAAATGCCAAATCAAAAGACGAGAAGATGAGAGAAAGAATTCTTGCAGAATTTTGTCCAGTAGTATCTATGCAAGAAATGAAGTCAATACTAAATAAAGCCAAGAAGGAATTGAAAAGAAAAAAGAGAGTGAATAATCTCATGATTGGTCAAACCAAAGAAGTTGCAAAAGAAACTGAACAAATTATGAGAAAAGTTTTGTTAAGCAACATAATTGATGTTGTCCCTAAAGGAACTCATGATGTTTCATTTGGTCTGGGAGAAGAAGAAGAAAAGAAACAAGATGAAGTTGAGGATATTTAGATTCCCCCTGAAGTGGACAATGCATAAATACCTATGAAAATTAAAGTTCTTGAAAGTGTATTGGTTGAGAAAGTTGAGCAAGAAGCTGCAATTGAGGAAGCACTAGTTGAAGAAAATAAAGTTGATGTGAAAGAAATTCCAATAGAAGCAAGAGACACTACTGAGGAAGTGAATAATTTTTTGGTAGAAAAAAAATAAGAGTTTGATCTTGAATTGGTTGAAGGTCCTATTGATCTATCTACCTTGAGTCCAATTCAGAAAATGAAGGTAGCATCATTTTCCCAAGCAAAAGCTCGAGAAGAATTGTTGAAGTCCCATATTGAGGATAGTGAACTTCTAAATCTTGCATCTGGAGTCCTGAATAAGATAATTCCCACTCATGTGAAAGATCCGACCGGTTCCTCCTTCGGTGAATTAAATAAGCTTATCAACTCTGTAAGTACTCATTTTGAGTCACTTGAGAAATCTACTATGATTAAAGTGCAGAAAGAATTTGTTGCCAAAAGATTAAATGGGTTGAAATAAATGATAACAAAGGATAAAACTCTATTAGCCACCTGTGTGAGAAATATCCAAAATTCTCTATCTAAAGGTGGAAATATTTATAAATCATGTTTGTCTTTGACAAAATTTACTGAAGTAAATGAGAAAAAGATTAAGGATCTCGAAAAATAGGTAGCTACTATTTTTGAAGCATTTGATCCTTTAACTGATGGTGTTGGAAATATAGAAGGTGAAGAGATATCTTTTCTTGACAAAATAAAGAGCTTGAAGCATGAAAATGACAAAATTGTTGCAAGAGTATGTGAATTTAGAGGCCTAATTGGCTCAAATATAGAAATAATGTCAAGTGCACTAAAAGAAGCTAAAGATGCTAAGGTAGTTGGTGATCCAGTGAACTTGGAGTCTGTAGAGATGCAATCCTACTTGGTTTTTGGTCACATAACAATCCTGGAGAGTCTCAAAAGGGTTTGGGACATGAATTTGACTCTGTCGAAGAAATATTTTTCAGATATTTTCAATTTTATGTAAGTTGAAGAAGCCTATTTGTATATAAGCAATTTTTTCATAACAATTTTGTTTGATTTTTGTTATGAGGATTCCTACCTTTTACATTGATGTCAAAGGGGGAGAATAGTAGAGTGAAAATGCATAATTATCTTAGGGGGAGAATTGTGTTTTGGAAGAAAATTTTGTTTTGAAATTTTGGGCAGTGTAATTGATGTTGGTACTGATCTGACACTTAATCATTTCTAACTAAGTGTTTCCATCAATGCCAAAGGGGGAGATTGTTGGAAAGAGACACTGTGAATATCATTTGGTGTTGTCATAGATGGAAACCCCAATCGGTGATTGGATCCATGCATCATCATTTGATCACATCGACAGTCAAATTGCAAATAGTAAAAGAAGAACAAAGCATCCGACAGTTTTGTGTTCATTGATTCACATGAATATTTTCTATTAATATTTGGTGCTACGTATCTCAAGGAAGATTGATCAATGTATTTTTTGTGTTTTCCATGAAACTCAATGCCTTGTATTGATCCGTGTGCGAGTTAGAAGATCTGGTTGGCTAATTCTCTATTTTATCAGTACTAGAGCCGACTTCGTGAATGTATCATGTTGCATATGTTTGGGAAGTAATTATTTAAGTTTTCTTTGTGTTCAAGAATCTTTGCTTGGGTCCTAGCTAAGTTGTGGCCAACCATTGTGGATGCACATTATACTTTACTCATGTTTTGGGCCGACAGTTGTAAATATTGTTGTGCTCTATTGAAGCTGACATATTGTGATTAAATTATTAGTTGCGGATATATATATGAGATCGTTCATATAATTTTGAGTAGTGTATGAAGTGTGTTGATGCGAATTGTGAATAAGAGTAGAGAAGAAGAGAAATAATGCATAGTTTCACTTGTGCATAAAGGATTTGTGTTGTGAGTCTGAGCAGAACGAAGCAAAAAGTGTAGAATCAGTCTGAAGGACAAAAGATCAAGTATTGAGCCTAACCAAAACTGTAATCAAGCATATGTAGATGCTATTTTCTCAGTTCAAATTATCAGATGGTTTTAATATGATTTTATTTGTAAGACAGTGAGTCTTCTTTGAGCAGTGAGATCTAGGCAGTGTGCTTGAATGCAAGTGCATTACCCATATTATAAACCTCATTTGAGTATATTTAGATTCATATTGTGGATTGGCCATCCATTGTGGTTTTTCCCCTAACAGGGTTACCATGTAAAAATTCATGTGTTATGGTGTTATGGTTGTTTTCTTTATGTTCTTGCATATTTCTTTTGAATGAATGTTTTAAATGCTTGAAGAATAAAATCAAAAAATTTAGAAATTGTAGAACAATGATTCACTCCCCTCTCAGTGTTTCTTGATTCCAAAACATCTTGGATCAATCACACGCTTCCTCAAATTGATGCAAAAACTTAATGTAATGTGTAGACACTAGGTCGGCCAAACCTAATGAAAATACCAATGATCTTTGAAGTGCGCACATCTCTAGTAGGATGGTCATACATGGATCACCCAACAAGCTTCACCACACATTTTATCATCTTTGAGAATGCCTCAGGCACATCCACAATAATTACAACAAACTTCATTCATAGAAAACTCTTCAACAGTCCAACTGGACCAATGAGAAAAACACAAGAGCTCTAGAGTAGGTTTTTCGAAGTGCCAAAATACAAGAACATTTGTCAGAACATAGAAACCATTAGAGAGAATCATCTCCCAAATCTGTAAGATCTAAAACCAAATATCAGAAGCCTGTGGAGCCAAAACATTTCACCCAGTCCACAAACAAATAGTGTTGCCAAACCAATTCACACACCGACAAACACATATCTCACTCTCCATCGAACTAGAGGCTAAAAATCGGGATATATTATCCATTGAAGCTCATGAATACAATTACAGATCCGCACAGGCATAGGATCAACACAAAATAAATTCAGAGCATAATACCATAGCACGCTCAGAACCCACACTTCAACACTGCATTCATTATTTCTCAAATTTTCTCAAAAGCACTTGGCAAAAAGACAACTACAACTTCATAAATATAGGTCCATGTACTCTAATCACTTCTACAGTATGTCAAATATACAAGTACCATATGCAACCAACCTGAACTATGTTGATTTCAGTAACAACATTAATGATAACACCACCAAACTCATCCATACTTGCAACATATATATATATATATATATTTACATTACTATGTATGTCGATATCGCTATATAAAGATTTCTATAGGTTTGATAACATATATGTGGACTACATATTTAAAATACATGCAATTACTTCTATTCGTTGTACCTTGTACATTTAACGATCGACCTTTATTTGGTAATCTGTATATCAATATATATAATATATATACATACATATATATATGGATATACAGATATAATGTTCTGATATAAATGTTTATTGATACACTGTTGTATTTTATTTATTATTGGGAAATAGTATTCTATTCGTATATATATACACACATATATATGTATACAAGTATGTGTATTATATTTTCTTGCAAAAGAATATTGCCGCTTTTATGTATTTGTATTCAAATAAATGAAAAAGAAATAATTGGGTTTGAAAGATTGATATATTTATAATTTAATAAATGGAAGTTAGGGTATATGGAAAGAGATTATCCTTGGATTTGGATGAATACTTGTAAACATGAAATTTTTACGTGCAACCCACTCTAATTTTTATATTTATATCATTGTTTAAAAATTATTTGTGTGAAGCAAGTGATTGATTGTCGATTTGGAATAGGGTTGTGGGTTTTGTTCAATGTTTAAGTCATTTTATGAGGTGACCACTAGGAGTCCTCCAGAGGCTAGGAGGGAAATTTCTCTTCTGGATGGAATTATTGATAAAAATTTAGGATGGTTGTTTTGTATTGATTGAGTGTACGAGGGTCACTAGCCTTGCACAATATATTCTCCACTGTAGTTGGAACTTGTATGCGGGATGGTTTGTGCCTCGCCTTCTTATGTATTTTAATGATATTTTTGTGATTATGCAAGTTGGCTTTGCTCTTTGATTTTATTGGGTTCCTAGTTGTCAGTAGGGGAGTGGCTCTCAATGGGGGTTGATGCACAAAGTGGTGCCAGGGTAACCCATGTGGGAGTTTCATAATTAAGTGATAACCTAAAATGAATTAGGGGGTTGGGTAGTAATCACACTAATCAAGATAAGTGAATTCCTCACTCATGGCTCAAGTGCTCGTTTAGGCTTGAAATGCGTTTAGAAGGCCTGGAATGGCAAGGTCAACTGCCTCATCCTCATGAGAGGTATGTTGATTCCACATAGGGTTGTATGGGTGCCAAAGATTAGTAGAGGCTATTAGAGTAACCTAGGATGGGGGTCGAGGCCTAGGAAGATCTGCCAGGGTAACCCATAAAAAACTATGTGATGACACTCCTCCTAGGACAACCTAGTATTCCTTTTGCTTCTTGTCTCCCTTTGAATTTTGTGTGCCTCTGGAAGTGGTGTTATTGTCATGTGATATTATTCTATGCATGTACATTGGAGTCATGTTAGGCTTGTGTTATCTTTTGTCTCTTAATTGTTGTGGTGGGACCTTAATGCTATCTCCTAGCATGGGGGGTGGACCTTAGGGTTCCATATGGTTGGGTGGAATGTTCCTTGTACTCCATTGGGTTCCCTCACTTAGTTTATGTTCATGGTGACTAATCTTGGATATGAAGACTTATGCACTTGTTCCAGTTCATGTGGGTTATATTTCTTGTACTTGTGTTGTACCATAAACTTATTGTATCATGTATCTACTTCTAATGTACTCTCCTCACCTATATTTGAGGAGACATTGTTGTTCATGATGTAATATTGTAACTCATTGTTTAAATTTCTCTTGTAAGTAATAAAGTTAATGAAATTGATTTGAATGGTATCTATTGTTTACATGTTATGGTTAATGTTGTTGCTTTTGATATTAGGATTTAGAGATATATGTTTTGAATCTGATTTTTACTATAACCATTGAACCTTTAGGGCATTGATTCGGATCAAGAGGTACTCAAGATTTGATATCTTGAGAAGTGACTTCCTAGGATTTAGGTATCTCGAGGAGTAACTTCTAAGGATATGATATCTTGAAGAACTTCCTAGTGCATCAAGATACCTAAATGTAGTTCGAGATGGCGAATGGAAGTCTTATTCTGATTTTGATGGCATAGTTTAACTTTATGTATGTTGGATACATTTATCACCTTGTTATTATCTCTTGAAATACAATAGCATACTCTCTCTTCTAATGGATAATGTAAATTATGATAATTATTGCATGTGTTAGTTAATTAAATAGTATTTTAGATTTCTTTAGAGATGAGATGATATGAATGGTTCATATTATTAGTTGGAATTGTTTAACATAATGAATTATATTTCTTGTTAGTTCAATTTATGGTATTCAAGTAGCATAGTCATGAACCTTAGAGGAATTAGGTTATAAAATGAGTTATTGTTTCATTTGTAAAGTTTAATATATTTATATTTCAAAAATAAAAATCCATTTTGAGGCCTATTAGTGTGTTGTCCTCTAGGGTTTCATGGTGGGGCATTACACATGGTATCAGAGCCCAAGTTCTAACACTAGGTACTCTGGGTATATACAAGATCCCATTAGGTTATCTTACTTGTGCAAAATTCTAAAGTTTATGTTTTCCCTTGTTGACCTTGTCTAACACCATGAACTTATCCTTGGTGGTGTCTATGTAGAATCATGCCTAGAGGTCGGGGTCAGGTTCAGGGTTGTGGTAGAGGTCATGGTAGTGGCCTAGGGGCTAATCACTAGGATTCCCCTCCTTAGAGTTCCCACGAGTCTGATCGTGAGCAACAAAAGGATTCCTAGAATAATCAGGGAGTTGGAGATCAGAATCTAGGCCAGCCAAGGTTGGAGGGTGCACAGTTACATCACTTAGTTAAGGAGGTTCTTCTCGTCTTGGTCTGAGACAAGAGGTGGAACAATTGGTGATTAGAGAGAGGGAGAGGTCTACCAGGAGAAAAGAGGTTACTGTAGATCAGGAGGCAATTTTAATTGGACACATGAGGGATCTTTTAAGAGCTCATCCTCCTACTTTTGATGGATTGGTAGTGGTTTGGAGGTTGAAACATGGTTAATTAAACTAAATAGGTGTTTTTCTATGCATCCATATGGTAGAAACACCAAGGCTAGGTGCACTATTATGCATCTCCAAGGTTTTTATTCCACGTGGTGGCGATTGGAGGAGCAGGAGCTTCATTTGGATATAGATTCACTCATGGGAGATGTTTTTAGAGAGATTCAGAGCTTGGTTCTTGTCTGATCATTGGCGACAGTGTCATGCAAATGAGTTCCATGAGATGAGGTAGATGGTGATGTCAGTTGAGCAGTATGAGTAGAGATTTTATGAGTTTAAGTAGTATGCTAGAATAGGTGATGATGAGGGTATGTTATTACAAAATTTTATCAGGGGATTGAATGCGCATATCAGTGGGGTGTTCATGTGTTTGAACTGAAAACCATGGAGGTAGCTATAGAGAAGGCTTAGATAGTGGAGGAGAACTTGACTATGGCACTAGGTGGTCATATAGGAGTACAAATTGGTAGTGTAACTCCAATAGGTCTTAGTTCTTGATGTGGATAGACTCAAACAAAAGGCCCCTCTAGGAGCGGCCATGCACTCACTAAGGGTGATCAGTAGCAACAAAACTCTCAATTAAAACATAAAAACTCTTAGTCTCGATAGGGTGATAGGTTTTAGTTTGGGAAAGACAGGAATTGGAGGTGAAACAAGCGTTATCATTCTGTTAAGCTGGTGCAAGAGCACCTACACCTTGTGAAGTCTAAGTTGATAGCTAGGTGTGTCTTGTGTTCATTTATGCTTAATAAGGTCTGAAGGACCAGTCATAATGTAATTTGAAAAGGTTTTGAATCATTTAGTTGAATTTGTCAGTTTGATTCATAATGCAAAAGCCATGTGAAATCATGAGTTTTAAGGGATATGGGGAGTAGGGTCTTATTCCATGTTAAATAAGGTCTCAATGACCATTTTAAATGTATTGGAGGGTTTAATAGGTCATTTAGGTGGTATTTGCAAAATCAAGTTGATCAAGTTGTAATGGGATAGTGATTAAGAGCAAAATTGGCAAAAATTGTCATCTTAGACTCTAACAAAAGGTGGTTATGGTAGTTGGTCGGTTCAAGGGGTGGTTTGGATGTGATTACATGATATATTGTTGGAATATCTCGAAGAGAGGCTGTTGGAGAAGTTTGGAATGAGTTTCTAATAAGAAGTTTGCTGTTTTTTTGTGTTTTCCATTAAGAAATTGCTGATCCTGTGAATTGTATGACCTGTACATATTGTTTTACACAACAAGCCTATTATGGTTGGATAGATAATTGAATAACCTTTCTTTTGGAGTTGTAATGGTGTGATTTCATTAAAAATTGAGTGAGATATCCTTGTTTTACTGCCGGGTGGTCTCAAATCCCATGTTTTTCCTGTTTTCCTGAACTTTGCAAGCATTGTACGGATTTGTACCACCACCATATGATCTGAGACTTATATCATCTTGTAGGGGAATGAAATAGCTTTCATATGAATCCAATTAGAGGTTCTAATATTGAGTTTTGAGAGAGATCTCTTCATTTTTTTGGGATTGCCTATTTCTAACTAATTTGAGGGTTTGATTGGTGTAAAAAATGATGTTCTAGTCATTCCACTTGCTGTCCAGCCCTGTAACTCGGTGGAATGACTTGTTTCATGGAATTTTAGATGTACCAATGGTTTGGGAGGCATAAAATACAATTTGTATGGTTTTAGGGGGATGCCCTAGGGTGTTTTCATGAGTTTTCCAAGTGAAATTGAGGAACTAAAGTAAGGTTTTAGAAAAATATGATTGGAACTCTATATTTGATAGTGTTTTGAGTTTTTTCAGGTCATTTTATGAAGGTCTAATGTAGTGGAATGTTTTGATAAGTCTTGGAACCCATATTTTCAATAAACCCTCATGAATTGTGCCTAAAACAAGGTTTTTCAAGTTTGGCATGTATTTGTCCCTACCAATGGAATATTTTTGTGATTTTGGAGGTTTGAAGGCATATGAATTGCTGAACCAAGGTTTCATGGTCCTATGATAGGTTTAAAGGCATGTTGCTTTGAAAAATAGGCCTAATCAGCATAATTGAGCCTCCTGGGTCTGCATCATAAGCCAACCCAAAGTTCATAGTCTACAATTAGTAGGGGTATTATTCAACAATCTAGTGCACCCCCAGGTGGTAGAAGATTCAACAAAGGTACAAGATGTTTCTCTTGCGGTCAGCAGGGTCACATTTCCAGACAGTGTCCTTAGAAGGGCACATCAGGAGTTAGTCAAAGATCGGAAGCTTTAGAGTCAATAGTAGGAGATGCAGGTAGATCACACAGAGTCCTTGTAGCAGTTAATAACCTCTAGGCTGAGCATCAGGTATAGTGGTTGATACTACAAGTGTGTTATAGGGTAGTAGAGTCTCTATTCTCTTTGACTCTGGTGATTTAGATTATTTTATTTCTCCTTCTGTAGTAGCACAGTATGGACTAGTGGCAGCAAAGCAAGATGATAGGTGGAAGGTTGAATTGGCCTCTAGTGCTAAGGTCGTAGTTGAGTCTCTTGTTCATGGTTGTGGTTTGAGGATTGAATGTCTTTACACCACAATAGACCTTCATATTATTCCCCTTGGGTCTTATGATGTTTTATTGGGCATGGATTGGTTAGAGGCTCACAGAGCAGTCATAGATTGTCGTCATAAGTCTATGCAGTTGTAGATGATTTTGGTAGTGAGGTTGAAGTAGTTGGAGTTCAGAGGTGTATTTTATTGCACATGATCTCTTCTATGCAGTTTAGGAGGTGTTTGCGTTAGGGATGTTAGTTGTTTGCGGTGTCAGTTAATGATCTAGAGATAGGGGAGAAACAAGAGGTATCTCTTGATAGTCATCCTATCCTTCGGTATTATGTTGGTGTCTTTCCTAGTGAGATTCCATGGATTCCACCTAAGCATGACATTGATTTTAAGATAGATCTTGTACCTAGAGCTAAGCCTATCTGATGAGATCCATATCAGATGACCATGCAGGAACTTAAAGAGCTTTGGTTATAGATTGAGGAGTTTTTGGTGAAGGGGTTTATTCATCCTAGTGTCTCTCCTTGGGGAGCACCAGTGGTTTTTGTGAAAAATGATGGATCCCTTTGATTATGCATTGATTACCGATAGTTGAATAAGGTGATGGTGATGAACATGTATCCATTACCGAGGATCGATGATCTCTTTGATCAGATTAAGGGTGCTAGGGTATTCTCAAAGATTGATCTTAAGTTAGGATATCATCGGTTGCACATCTTTGAGGTGGACATCCATAAGGCCACATTTCACAATCATTACAGGCATTATGAGTTCACTGTTATGTCGTTCGTATTCATGAGTTTGATGAATTATGTGTTCCATACTTACCTTGATAGATTTATTTTGGTATTTCTAGATGACATATTAATCTATTCAAAGTCTATGGAGGAGCACAAGGAGAATTTATGTCAGGTGCTACAATAGCTAAGGGAGAACTAATTGTATGCAAATATGAAAAAATGTGAGTTCTTCCAGATAGAGGTGAAATATTTGGGCCATGTTATTTTTGGTGAGGGCATTGTCATAAATCCTTCAAAGATCCAATCCATTATGATTGGATTGCACCCACTAATGTTGTAGAGGTTCACAGTTTCATGGGTTTGGTAGGTTACTATCGACAGTTTGTGCAGGGTTTTTCGAGGATAGCCCACCCCATCACTTCCCTTAAGAGGAAAGGGAATAAGTTTATTTGGTCATAGCGGTGCCACACAACTTTTCAGACTCTTAAGGAGAGATTGACCAGTGCACCTATCTTGGTTGTTCCTAACCCTACTGGGGATTTTTTGGTTTGTACAGATGCATCCTTGGAGGGTTTGGGAGTGGTGTTGATGCAGGATGGTTGCATGATTGCCTATGAGTCTCACAAACTCAAGGATCACAAACTGAACTATCCTACACATGATCTGGAGTTAACCATTGTGGTTCATGCTTTGATGAGATTGAGGCACTTTCTTTTGGGCCATTAGTTTGAGCTACAGAGTGATCACCATAATTTGTAGTATATTTTCAGGTAGCCTAATCTTAATGTGAGACAAAGATGGTGGATGGAGTTCCTATGTGAGTATGAATTTGAGGTGAAGTATATTTAGGGAAAGGAAAATGTGGTGGTAGATGCTCTTAGTCGACAAAGACATTAGCTTTCGGCCTTGAATCTTGGAGTGGACTTGAGGAGTTAGATCCCTACCGCACTTCCTTCAGATAGTTGGTATCAGGAGGTGAGGTCTAAGGTAGAGTCAGACATAGTTCTAGAGGGTAGATTTGTAGGATATTCCCTTGAGTCAGATGGCCTTTTGAGGCATTTGGGTCATATTTATGTTCCTTCCTCAAGAGATATTCGTACTTTTATCATCTTAGAGGCACATCGAGCACCCTATTCAGCTCATCTAGGTGTCAAAAAGATGCATGCAGACTCTCAACAGCTGTACTTTTGGGCCAGAATGAAGAGGGATATTGCTTATTTTGTATTTAGATGTTTGGAGTGTCAGATAGTAAAGGAAGAACATCAACATCCTGTAGGTCTTTTGCAGCCCCATCTAGTCCCCGAGTGGAAATGGGACATCATATCTTTGGATTTTATTGTTGGTTTTCCTATGTCTTCCCATTGGCATGACGCTATCATGGTCGCCATGGACAGGTTGACGAAGGTGGCACACTTATCTCTTGTCTGATCTTAATACAATGCTTCATCTGTAGCTAGAATTTTCATGGAGTATTTTGGTTAGTTTGCACAATATTCCTTGCAAGATTATCTTAGATATAGATCCAATGTTCAATTCAGCTCTTTGGACATCCTTACATCATGCGTTGGGTACTCAGTTGAACTTGAGTTCAACTTATCATCCAAAGACTAATGGGTAGATCGAGAGGGTTAATCAGATCCTCAAGGATATGCTTTGGATGTATGTTATGGATCAACAGTCATGTTGGGAGGATTACCTGTACTTGGTGGAGTTTGCATACAATAATAGTTATCACAGTTCTATTGGCATGCCTCCTTTCCAAGCGTTGTATGGTCATCCTTATCGGACTCTGTTAAGTTGGGATCATTTGGAGGACAAAGTTATTCTTGGTCCAGAGATGCTAGAGGAGATGGAGCAGTAGGTGATTCGCATTAGGGAGCATCTGGTTGTTTCACAAGACAAAAAAAAAAAAATATGAATATTATCATAGGGTGGACCATTAGTCCTCAGTTGGAGACCTGGTTTTCCTATAGGTGCATCCACGAAAGAGTCCAATCAGTTATGGAAAATGATCTAATCTTGCACCATGATTTTTTGGGCCTTTTGAGGTGTTGGAGAGGATTGTAACTATTGCTTACCGCCTTGCTTTGTCACCTAGTCTATCACGCATTCATGATGTGTTTCACGTTTATGTTCTCAGACCTTATTATCTAGATATATCTCATGTTCTTGATTGGAATGCCTTATAGGTAGAGGACAATAATTTGGCTTTGGAGCTCATGGGCATCATTCAGCACAAACAATGCACCCTCAAGGGTTGATACATTGAGTAGGTGAGGATCCAATGGGACCCTAATGACGAGTCTTCTGCTACATGGGAGGATGCATCCGGGATGAGAGAGTTGTACCCATATCTATTTGCAAGCTTCCAAGAGTAAGCCTGGTTCTAGGGGGAGGATGTAGTGCTCCTTAGTTTCCATTTCATTTCTAACAGTTACTTGATATATTTGGACATTATGATACATTGATCGATTTTGGACTCATTACTATGATGATAGTTGATATTATTTTATCACTAATGATTATACTTATGCAATGCTTAATAGATCAATTTAATTGATTTTATGAGGGTTATTATTGCTATGAGCATTACATGATTATTGGATGTATGTTCTTATCATGTTATTAGTATTCGATTATTGTGCATCGATGTATGTTGGTGAAGGGGAATGGTGTTGCATCTCTCACTTGCGAGTGCCCTGCGACGCTATGATTTTTCCTTGACGGTGTGTTTGACTGTTTGTCTATATACATGCTCAACTATGTGGTTTGATGTAGGTTGTAGGTACTAGACATCAACTCCACTTGAATTGCTAGGTTTGAGTGTGCCTTCATCCCAATGGAGAATGTTGAATTGGAGATAAGATTGGGTCCCCTATGTTGAACCATCATCCTTGGTGAGGATGAGTATTTATTCATCTCACTTTGTCAGTGTGGTTAGTTCAAGTTGGTCTGTCTGTGTCATTGTGTTTTTCCTTTTGTTTTGCTTCGAAGTCGGGTATTGCTTGGTGTTCAATTCATTTGAGTTGTTTGATTAATGCTTTGATTGATTTTATATTAAACTAAATCATTATTACGGATAAAATATATTTAATAATTTAAGTAAATATTTAAATACAATCGTGGCTTGATAAATAAAATATTGTTAATATTTTATTTATTTTAAATAAATTAAAATTATGATTTAATAAAGAAATTTTAAAATAAATACATTATGCAAATAAAATTGAAATGAAGGATTAAGCTAATAAATAAATATTTAAAAGTTAATTTATAGTGTGTAATTAAATGCAGATATTTTAATTAATTAACTTATTAAGGTGTGGTGGAAAATAATAGTGGAAATTAAATAAATTAATAAAATAAAAGAAATGCATGGGCAACGAAGAGTGGGGAAATAACTAATAAATTAATTAAGTTGCAAAAAGAAAGGGGTGGTTGCATAATTTCTGGAAAAAGGAAACCAATTTTTTTTCTTGCCATGAACAATTTTTTGGTTCTGGAAGTCTTTTCTTGGGGGTTTTTGGTTGGAGGCTTTGGAAATGGGGGATTTGGCAGTGTTGTGAAAGTTTTGAAGTGTGCTAAAGTTGCAGCTTGAAATTCAGACCTGACATCCACTTTTAGCTCAGTCAATCGAGTTATTCCAGGTTCTTTTCTTGTGTAATCTGCTTCTCTATTTTAGAATAAATGTGTGATCTTGTATACTATTTGAAACAAAACGTGCCTGTAACTATTGAGTTTGAATGGAAACAATGAATATATGCATTATCTGGAATCATTTTTACTCTCCCCGTAATAGCTTCATACTTAACCTGTAATCTTTGTATTCCACATATTATCTCAATTGGTTTCTATTTTTTAAATTCTTCACTATGGCAGCAGATAAATGTTCCTAATTTCTTAATTTTTAGTATTGGGGAAAAGTATTGAATCTGGAAATACCATGTTGATTTCATTTGCCCAGTCACTTATCTTTCCTTTGATTTTTCATTGGCGTCATCAATTCAATGATTTTTGTGAGCTTCTCGAAAATTCGGTTCTACATACTAGCACCTGTAGAATGCCTTGCTTGAAAGTCTCTAAAAGATCTTTCATCTTATACAAGATTTCACAATTTATGCTAAATTTCTATCCATGAATTGAATTCTCATTGAGGCATTTCATCAACAATTCAATTACCCTCTTCCTTTTGATTCTCCCATTCACATAGAGGCATATGTTACTAGTTTCCTTGTTTAATTTATTCACTCTGTATTCTCTAGTTTTTGGGTGACGTGACGCATTTAGCAATCTCTAGTTTATGCCTCTATTTTCGAATATAGCAATCACTAGATTTATGCCTCTGCATTTGATTCATATTCTATTTGATTAATAAGGCATGCAATATATATTGCATTCAAGGTATATGATATTTGATTAATACGACATGCAATATATATTGCATTCGAATTATATGCTATTTGATTAATACATCATGCAATACATATTGCATTCAAATTATATGTTATTCGATTTATACAGTATGCAATACATATTACATTCGATTTATATAACATTCAATAGGTATTGCATTCGTTTTGTATGGTATTCAATGCATATAACAATAGATATATATTGTAATTCAAAATTATATTGTATTCGACTTATTTATATTTCATTTGTATTGTATGGAAATCCATTCCGATGCATTGTTGTGTACAACCTTTGGCCGATATGCGATATATGTATATTTACATTGCTATGTATGTGGATATCGGTATATAAAGGTTTATGTATGTTTGATAACATATATGTGGACTGCATATTTAAAATGCATGCAATTACGTCTATTCGATGTACCTTGCACAATTAGCGATCAACCTTTATTTGGTAATTTGTATATTGATATATATAATATATACACACACACACACACACACACATATATATATGGATATACAGGTATAATGTTCTGATATAAATGTTCATTAATACACTGATGTATTTAATTTATTATTTGGGAAATAGTATTCTATTAGTATATAAATATATATGCAAGTGTATATATGTATACACGTATGTGTATTATGTTTCCTTGCAAAAGAATATTGCTACCTCTATGTATTTGTATTCAAATAAATGAACAAGAAATAATTGGTTTTGAAAGATTGATATATTTATAATTTAATAAATGGAATTTAGGGTATATGGAAAGAGATTATCCTTGGATTGGGATGAATACTTGTAAACATGAAATGTTTGCGTGTAACCCACTCTAGATTCTATATTTATATCATTTTTTAAAAATTGTTTGTGTGAAGCAAGTGAATGATTATCGATTTGGAATTGGGTTGTGGGTTTTGTTCAATGTTTAAGTCATTTTATGAGGTGAACACTAGGAGTCTTCCAGAGGCTAGGAGGGAAATTTATCTTCTTGATGGAATTATTGATAAACCTTTAGGATGGTTGTTTTGTATTGATTGAGTGTACAAGGATCATTAGCCTTGCACAATATATTCTCCACTTTGGTTGGAACTTGTATGCGGGATGGTTTGTGCCTTGCCTTGTTATGTGTTTTAATGAGATTTTTGTGATTGTGCAAGTTGGCTTTTCCCTTTGATTTTTTTGGGTTCCTAGTTGTTAGTGGAGGAGTGGCTCTCAATGGGGGTTGGCACACAAAGTGGTGCCAGGGTAACCCATGTGGGAGTTTTGTAAATAAGTGATAACCTAAAATGAATTAGGGGGTTGGGTAGTAATCACACTAATCAAGATAAGTGAATGCCTCACTCATGGCTCAAGTGTTCGTTTAGGCTTGAGATGAGTTGAGAAGGCATGGAATGGCAAGGTCAATTGCCTCATCCTCATGAGAGGTATGTTGATTCCACATAGGTTTGTATGGAGGTCGGAGATTGGTAGAGGCTACTAGGGTAACCCAGGATGGGGATCAGGGCACAAGACAACTAAGAGGGGGGGTGAATCAGTTGTATCAAATCAGTTTACTTCTAAAATTAATATTTTCACTTTAACTTCAATCTGTATTAAGTGTAAACATGAAATGCAAATAATAGAAAGCAACCACCAGAGACACTAGATTTACATGGAAAACCCAATGAGGATTAACTCACAATATAGTAGTAATGCAATAATGGATACAAAGGCTCACTATGAGAGGGCTCACTTCCCAGATATAGAGGCTCACTACCAACAAAGGACTCACTGTCTAGAAGGAGGCTCACTTCCTACAGAAAAATAAAAGATAAATGAAGATCCACCACTAGGGTTCCACACATTCGCAACTTGAACAGAAGATTGTAGACACCATTAGCTCACTGATTTCAGGAATCTAACACCTTAAAAGTATTGTTGCCTCAATTCGTTCTTCCACACTCTACATTTCACACTTGTTCATACACTTCACTTACTTGCTCGATTCGTGGATGGATGGATATCAAATTCACTACAAATTAATTTTCTTTTATACCATTTTCAACCCTAGAAACATTCTCCAAGGTCGGCTATACAATTTCATCTTACAAATTCAAACTAGGTCGGCTACTCAACATTCCTGTGATGGATAAGAATGAGAGAGAACAAATTACATATTTAATTTAGGACCCAAACAACATCTTGGATCAATCGCACACTTCTTCAAATCGATGCAAAAACTTAATGTAACGTTTAGACACCAGGTCGGTCAAACCTAATGAAAACACCAATGATCTTTGAAGTACACGCATCTCCAATAGGATGGTCATACGTGGATCACCCAACATGCTTTACTAGAAATTTTATCATCTCTGAGAATGCCTCAAGTACATCCACAATAATTACAACAAACTTCATTCATAGAAAACTCTTCAACAGTCCAATCTGACCAACCAACAAAACACAGGAGCTCTGGAGTAGGTTTTTCAGAGTGCCAAAATACAAGCATGTTTGTCAAAACACATAAACCATCAGAAAGAATCATCTCCCAGATCCGTAAGATCTGAAACCAAATATTAGAAGACTCTAGAGCCAAAACATTTCTCCCATTCCGCAAACAAATAGTTCTACCAAACTAGTTCACACATCGGTGAGCACATCTTTCACTCTCCATCAAACCAGAGGCTAAAACTCGGGATATATTATCGATTGAAGCTCATGAACACACTTAAAAATCCATAGATGCATAGGATCAGCATAGAAGAAATGTAAAGCACAATACCGAAGCACACTCAAAACAAACACTTCAACCCTGCCTTCATTATTTCTCAAATTTTCTCAAAAGAACTTGGTAAAAAGACAACTACAACTTCATAAATATAGCTCCATGTACTCTAAGCACTTATACAATATCTCAACTATACAACTACCATCTATAACCAACCTGAACTATGTTGACATCAATGACAATATTAATGAAAACACCACCAAATTCATCCATACTTGTGACAATCTCCCCCTTTGTCATTGATGGAAACACATGATGTGAAAAATCATCAAAGACAACATACATGATTTTCAAAAGTGACAAATGCACAAGCATAAAATTTTCACATGATTCTCTCTCCCCCTTTGACATCAATGGCAAAGGAAATTCTTGCCATATAAAACTTTGTTCACTCCCCCTTAGGAGTACAACCACATCACATACTGCAACAATTCATTTCTCAACTCCACCTAAGGAGTAGATGTCAATCATCAGTCTAGATTAAAAGAGTTTATGAATCCATTGGACTTGTTAGGATTGGAAAATTTCAC
>CM021107.1:344359591-344377789 GCA_007115665.2 Sequoiadendron giganteum
CCTGAACTTTGCAAGCATTGTACGGATTTGTACCACCACCATATGATCTGAGACTTATATCATCTTGTAGGGGAATGAAATAGCTTTCATATGAATCCAATTAGAGGTTCTAATATTGAGTTTTGAGAGAGATCTCTTCATTTTTTTGGGATTGCCTATTTCTAACTAATTTGAGGGTTTGATTGGTGTAAAAAATGATGTTCTAGTCATTCCACTTGCTGTCCAGCCCTGTAACTCGGTGGAATGACTTGTTTCATGGAATTTTAGATGTACCAATGGTTTGGGAGGCATAAAATACAATTTGTATGGTTTTAGGGGGATGCCCTAGGGTGTTTTCATGAGTTTTCCAAGTGAAATTGAGGAACTAAAGTAAGGTTTTAGAAAAATATGATTGGAACTCTATATTTGATAGTGTTTTGAGTTTTTTCAGGTCATTTTATGAAGGTCTAATGTAGTGGAATGTTTTGATAAGTCTTGGAACCCATATTTTCAATAAACCCTCATGAATTGTGCCTAAAACAAGGTTTTTCAAGTTTGGCATGTATTTGTCCCTACCAATGGAATATTTTTGTGATTTTGGAGGTTTGAAGGCATATGAATTGCTGAACCAAGGTTTCATGGTCCTATGATAGGTTTAAAGGCATGTTGCTTTGAAAAATAGGCCTAATCAGCATAATTGAGCCTCCTGGGTCTGCATCATAAGCCAACCCAAAGTTCATAGTCTACAATTAGTAGGGGTATTATTCAACAATCTAGTGCACCCCCAGGTGGTAGAAGATTCAACAAAGGTACAAGATGTTTCTCTTGCGGTCAGCAGGGTCACATTTCCAGACAGTGTCCTTAGAAGGGCACATCAGGAGTTAGTCAAAGATCGGAAGCTTTAGAGTCAATAGTAGGAGATGCAGGTAGATCACACAGAGTCCTTGTAGCAGTTAATAACCTCTAGGCTGAGCATCAGGTATAGTGGTTGATACTACAAGTGTGTTATAGGGTAGTAGAGTCTCTATTCTCTTTGACTCTGGTGATTTAGATTATTTTATTTCTCCTTCTGTAGTAGCACAGTATGGACTAGTGGCAGCAAAGCAAGATGATAGGTGGAAGGTTGAATTGGCCTCTAGTGCTAAGGTCGTAGTTGAGTCTCTTGTTCATGGTTGTGGTTTGAGGATTGAATGTCTTTACACCACAATAGACCTTCATATTATTCCCCTTGGGTCTTATGATGTTTTATTGGGCATGGATTGGTTAGAGGCTCACAGAGCAGTCATAGATTGTCGTCATAAGTCTATGCAGTTGTAGATGATTTTGGTAGTGAGGTTGAAGTAGTTGGAGTTCAGAGGTGTATTTTATTGCACATGATCTCTTCTATGCAGTTTAGGAGGTGTTTGCGTTAGGGATGTTAGTTGTTTGCGGTGTCAGTTAATGATCTAGAGATAGGGGAGAAACAAGAGGTATCTCTTGATAGTCATCCTATCCTTCGGTATTATGTTGGTGTCTTTCCTAGTGAGATTCCATGGATTCCACCTAAGCATGACATTGATTTTAAGATAGATCTTGTACCTAGAGCTAAGCCTATCTGATGAGATCCATATCAGATGACCATGCAGGAACTTAAAGAGCTTTGGTTATAGATTGAGGAGTTTTTGGTGAAGGGGTTTATTCATCCTAGTGTCTCTCCTTGGGGAGCACCAGTGGTTTTTGTGAAAAATGATGGATCCCTTTGATTATGCATTGATTACCGATAGTTGAATAAGGTGATGGTGATGAACATGTATCCATTACCGAGGATCGATGATCTCTTTGATCAGATTAAGGGTGCTAGGGTATTCTCAAAGATTGATCTTAAGTTAGGATATCATCGGTTGCACATCTTTGAGGTGGACATCCATAAGGCCACATTTCACAATCATTACAGGCATTATGAGTTCACTGTTATGTCGTTCGTATTCATGAGTTTGATGAATTATGTGTTCCATACTTACCTTGATAGATTTATTTTGGTATTTCTAGATGACATATTAATCTATTCAAAGTCTATGGAGGAGCACAAGGAGAATTTATGTCAGGTGCTACAATAGCTAAGGGAGAACTAATTGTATGCAAATATGAAAAAATGTGAGTTCTTCCAGATAGAGGTGAAATATTTGGGCCATGTTATTTTTGGTGAGGGCATTGTCATAAATCCTTCAAAGATCCAATCCATTATGATTGGATTGCACCCACTAATGTTGTAGAGGTTCACAGTTTCATGGGTTTGGTAGGTTACTATCGACAGTTTGTGCAGGGTTTTTCGAGGATAGCCCACCCCATCACTTCCCTTAAGAGGAAAGGGAATAAGTTTATTTGGTCATAGCGGTGCCACACAACTTTTCAGACTCTTAAGGAGAGATTGACCAGTGCACCTATCTTGGTTGTTCCTAACCCTACTGGGGATTTTTTGGTTTGTACAGATGCATCCTTGGAGGGTTTGGGAGTGGTGTTGATGCAGGATGGTTGCATGATTGCCTATGAGTCTCACAAACTCAAGGATCACAAACTGAACTATCCTACACATGATCTGGAGTTAACCATTGTGGTTCATGCTTTGATGAGATTGAGGCACTTTCTTTTGGGCCATTAGTTTGAGCTACAGAGTGATCACCATAATTTGTAGTATATTTTCAGGTAGCCTAATCTTAATGTGAGACAAAGATGGTGGATGGAGTTCCTATGTGAGTATGAATTTGAGGTGAAGTATATTTAGGGAAAGGAAAATGTGGTGGTAGATGCTCTTAGTCGACAAAGACATTAGCTTTCGGCCTTGAATCTTGGAGTGGACTTGAGGAGTTAGATCCCTACCGCACTTCCTTCAGATAGTTGGTATCAGGAGGTGAGGTCTAAGGTAGAGTCAGACATAGTTCTAGAGGGTAGATTTGTAGGATATTCCCTTGAGTCAGATGGCCTTTTGAGGCATTTGGGTCATATTTATGTTCCTTCCTCAAGAGATATTCGTACTTTTATCATCTTAGAGGCACATCGAGCACCCTATTCAGCTCATCTAGGTGTCAAAAAGATGCATGCAGACTCTCAACAGCTGTACTTTTGGGCCAGAATGAAGAGGGATATTGCTTATTTTGTATTTAGATGTTTGGAGTGTCAGATAGTAAAGGAAGAACATCAACATCCTGTAGGTCTTTTGCAGCCCCATCTAGTCCCCGAGTGGAAATGGGACATCATATCTTTGGATTTTATTGTTGGTTTTCCTATGTCTTCCCATTGGCATGACGCTATCATGGTCGCCATGGACAGGTTGACGAAGGTGGCACACTTATCTCTTGTCTGATCTTAATACAATGCTTCATCTGTAGCTAGAATTTTCATGGAGTATTTTGGTTAGTTTGCACAATATTCCTTGCAAGATTATCTTAGATATAGATCCAATGTTCAATTCAGCTCTTTGGACATCCTTACATCATGCGTTGGGTACTCAGTTGAACTTGAGTTCAACTTATCATCCAAAGACTAATGGGTAGATCGAGAGGGTTAATCAGATCCTCAAGGATATGCTTTGGATGTATGTTATGGATCAACAGTCATGTTGGGAGGATTACCTGTACTTGGTGGAGTTTGCATACAATAATAGTTATCACAGTTCTATTGGCATGCCTCCTTTCCAAGCGTTGTATGGTCATCCTTATCGGACTCTGTTAAGTTGGGATCATTTGGAGGACAAAGTTATTCTTGGTCCAGAGATGCTAGAGGAGATGGAGCAGTAGGTGATTCGCATTAGGGAGCATCTGGTTGTTTCACAAGACAAAAAAAAAAAAATATGAATATTATCATAGGGTGGACCATTAGTCCTCAGTTGGAGACCTGGTTTTCCTATAGGTGCATCCACGAAAGAGTCCAATCAGTTATGGAAAATGATCTAATCTTGCACCATGATTTTTTGGGCCTTTTGAGGTGTTGGAGAGGATTGTAACTATTGCTTACCGCCTTGCTTTGTCACCTAGTCTATCACGCATTCATGATGTGTTTCACGTTTATGTTCTCAGACCTTATTATCTAGATATATCTCATGTTCTTGATTGGAATGCCTTATAGGTAGAGGACAATAATTTGGCTTTGGAGCTCATGGGCATCATTCAGCACAAACAATGCACCCTCAAGGGTTGATACATTGAGTAGGTGAGGATCCAATGGGACCCTAATGACGAGTCTTCTGCTACATGGGAGGATGCATCCGGGATGAGAGAGTTGTACCCATATCTATTTGCAAGCTTCCAAGAGTAAGCCTGGTTCTAGGGGGAGGATGTAGTGCTCCTTAGTTTCCATTTCATTTCTAACAGTTACTTGATATATTTGGACATTATGATACATTGATCGATTTTGGACTCATTACTATGATGATAGTTGATATTATTTTATCACTAATGATTATACTTATGCAATGCTTAATAGATCAATTTAATTGATTTTATGAGGGTTATTATTGCTATGAGCATTACATGATTATTGGATGTATGTTCTTATCATGTTATTAGTATTCGATTATTGTGCATCGATGTATGTTGGTGAAGGGGAATGGTGTTGCATCTCTCACTTGCGAGTGCCCTGCGACGCTATGATTTTTCCTTGACGGTGTGTTTGACTGTTTGTCTATATACATGCTCAACTATGTGGTTTGATGTAGGTTGTAGGTACTAGACATCAACTCCACTTGAATTGCTAGGTTTGAGTGTGCCTTCATCCCAATGGAGAATGTTGAATTGGAGATAAGATTGGGTCCCCTATGTTGAACCATCATCCTTGGTGAGGATGAGTATTTATTCATCTCACTTTGTCAGTGTGGTTAGTTCAAGTTGGTCTGTCTGTGTCATTGTGTTTTTCCTTTTGTTTTGCTTCGAAGTCGGGTATTGCTTGGTGTTCAATTCATTTGAGTTGTTTGATTAATGCTTTGATTGATTTTATATTAAACTAAATCATTATTACGGATAAAATATATTTAATAATTTAAGTAAATATTTAAATACAATCGTGGCTTGATAAATAAAATATTGTTAATATTTTATTTATTTTAAATAAATTAAAATTATGATTTAATAAAGAAATTTTAAAATAAATACATTATGCAAATAAAATTGAAATGAAGGATTAAGCTAATAAATAAATATTTAAAAGTTAATTTATAGTGTGTAATTAAATGCAGATATTTTAATTAATTAACTTATTAAGGTGTGGTGGAAAATAATAGTGGAAATTAAATAAATTAATAAAATAAAAGAAATGCATGGGCAACGAAGAGTGGGGAAATAACTAATAAATTAATTAAGTTGCAAAAAGAAAGGGGTGGTTGCATAATTTCTGGAAAAAGGAAACCAATTTTTTTTCTTGCCATGAACAATTTTTTGGTTCTGGAAGTCTTTTCTTGGGGGTTTTTGGTTGGAGGCTTTGGAAATGGGGGATTTGGCAGTGTTGTGAAAGTTTTGAAGTGTGCTAAAGTTGCAGCTTGAAATTCAGACCTGACATCCACTTTTAGCTCAGTCAATCGAGTTATTCCAGGTTCTTTTCTTGTGTAATCTGCTTCTCTATTTTAGAATAAATGTGTGATCTTGTATACTATTTGAAACAAAACGTGCCTGTAACTATTGAGTTTGAATGGAAACAATGAATATATGCATTATCTGGAATCATTTTTACTCTCCCCGTAATAGCTTCATACTTAACCTGTAATCTTTGTATTCCACATATTATCTCAATTGGTTTCTATTTTTTAAATTCTTCACTATGGCAGCAGATAAATGTTCCTAATTTCTTAATTTTTAGTATTGGGGAAAAGTATTGAATCTGGAAATACCATGTTGATTTCATTTGCCCAGTCACTTATCTTTCCTTTGATTTTTCATTGGCGTCATCAATTCAATGATTTTTGTGAGCTTCTCGAAAATTCGGTTCTACATACTAGCACCTGTAGAATGCCTTGCTTGAAAGTCTCTAAAAGATCTTTCATCTTATACAAGATTTCACAATTTATGCTAAATTTCTATCCATGAATTGAATTCTCATTGAGGCATTTCATCAACAATTCAATTACCCTCTTCCTTTTGATTCTCCCATTCACATAGAGGCATATGTTACTAGTTTCCTTGTTTAATTTATTCACTCTGTATTCTCTAGTTTTTGGGTGACGTGACGCATTTAGCAATCTCTAGTTTATGCCTCTATTTTCGAATATAGCAATCACTAGATTTATGCCTCTGCATTTGATTCATATTCTATTTGATTAATAAGGCATGCAATATATATTGCATTCAAGGTATATGATATTTGATTAATACGACATGCAATATATATTGCATTCGAATTATATGCTATTTGATTAATACATCATGCAATACATATTGCATTCAAATTATATGTTATTCGATTTATACAGTATGCAATACATATTACATTCGATTTATATAACATTCAATAGGTATTGCATTCGTTTTGTATGGTATTCAATGCATATAACAATAGATATATATTGTAATTCAAAATTATATTGTATTCGACTTATTTATATTTCATTTGTATTGTATGGAAATCCATTCCGATGCATTGTTGTGTACAACCTTTGGCCGATATGCGATATATGTATATTTACATTGCTATGTATGTGGATATCGGTATATAAAGGTTTATGTATGTTTGATAACATATATGTGGACTGCATATTTAAAATGCATGCAATTACGTCTATTCGATGTACCTTGCACAATTAGCGATCAACCTTTATTTGGTAATTTGTATATTGATATATATAATATATACACACACACACACACACACACATATATATATGGATATACAGGTATAATGTTCTGATATAAATGTTCATTAATACACTGATGTATTTAATTTATTATTTGGGAAATAGTATTCTATTAGTATATAAATATATATGCAAGTGTATATATGTATACACGTATGTGTATTATGTTTCCTTGCAAAAGAATATTGCTACCTCTATGTATTTGTATTCAAATAAATGAACAAGAAATAATTGGTTTTGAAAGATTGATATATTTATAATTTAATAAATGGAATTTAGGGTATATGGAAAGAGATTATCCTTGGATTGGGATGAATACTTGTAAACATGAAATGTTTGCGTGTAACCCACTCTAGATTCTATATTTATATCATTTTTTAAAAATTGTTTGTGTGAAGCAAGTGAATGATTATCGATTTGGAATTGGGTTGTGGGTTTTGTTCAATGTTTAAGTCATTTTATGAGGTGAACACTAGGAGTCTTCCAGAGGCTAGGAGGGAAATTTATCTTCTTGATGGAATTATTGATAAACCTTTAGGATGGTTGTTTTGTATTGATTGAGTGTACAAGGATCATTAGCCTTGCACAATATATTCTCCACTTTGGTTGGAACTTGTATGCGGGATGGTTTGTGCCTTGCCTTGTTATGTGTTTTAATGAGATTTTTGTGATTGTGCAAGTTGGCTTTTCCCTTTGATTTTTTTGGGTTCCTAGTTGTTAGTGGAGGAGTGGCTCTCAATGGGGGTTGGCACACAAAGTGGTGCCAGGGTAACCCATGTGGGAGTTTTGTAAATAAGTGATAACCTAAAATGAATTAGGGGGTTGGGTAGTAATCACACTAATCAAGATAAGTGAATGCCTCACTCATGGCTCAAGTGTTCGTTTAGGCTTGAGATGAGTTGAGAAGGCATGGAATGGCAAGGTCAATTGCCTCATCCTCATGAGAGGTATGTTGATTCCACATAGGTTTGTATGGAGGTCGGAGATTGGTAGAGGCTACTAGGGTAACCCAGGATGGGGATCAGGGCACAAGACAACTAAGAGGGGGGGTGAATCAGTTGTATCAAATCAGTTTACTTCTAAAATTAATATTTTCACTTTAACTTCAATCTGTATTAAGTGTAAACATGAAATGCAAATAATAGAAAGCAACCACCAGAGACACTAGATTTACATGGAAAACCCAATGAGGATTAACTCACAATATAGTAGTAATGCAATAATGGATACAAAGGCTCACTATGAGAGGGCTCACTTCCCAGATATAGAGGCTCACTACCAACAAAGGACTCACTGTCTAGAAGGAGGCTCACTTCCTACAGAAAAATAAAAGATAAATGAAGATCCACCACTAGGGTTCCACACATTCGCAACTTGAACAGAAGATTGTAGACACCATTAGCTCACTGATTTCAGGAATCTAACACCTTAAAAGTATTGTTGCCTCAATTCGTTCTTCCACACTCTACATTTCACACTTGTTCATACACTTCACTTACTTGCTCGATTCGTGGATGGATGGATATCAAATTCACTACAAATTAATTTTCTTTTATACCATTTTCAACCCTAGAAACATTCTCCAAGGTCGGCTATACAATTTCATCTTACAAATTCAAACTAGGTCGGCTACTCAACATTCCTGTGATGGATAAGAATGAGAGAGAACAAATTACATATTTAATTTAGGACCCAAACAACATCTTGGATCAATCGCACACTTCTTCAAATCGATGCAAAAACTTAATGTAACGTTTAGACACCAGGTCGGTCAAACCTAATGAAAACACCAATGATCTTTGAAGTACACGCATCTCCAATAGGATGGTCATACGTGGATCACCCAACATGCTTTACTAGAAATTTTATCATCTCTGAGAATGCCTCAAGTACATCCACAATAATTACAACAAACTTCATTCATAGAAAACTCTTCAACAGTCCAATCTGACCAACCAACAAAACACAGGAGCTCTGGAGTAGGTTTTTCAGAGTGCCAAAATACAAGCATGTTTGTCAAAACACATAAACCATCAGAAAGAATCATCTCCCAGATCCGTAAGATCTGAAACCAAATATTAGAAGACTCTAGAGCCAAAACATTTCTCCCATTCCGCAAACAAATAGTTCTACCAAACTAGTTCACACATCGGTGAGCACATCTTTCACTCTCCATCAAACCAGAGGCTAAAACTCGGGATATATTATCGATTGAAGCTCATGAACACACTTAAAAATCCATAGATGCATAGGATCAGCATAGAAGAAATGTAAAGCACAATACCGAAGCACACTCAAAACAAACACTTCAACCCTGCCTTCATTATTTCTCAAATTTTCTCAAAAGAACTTGGTAAAAAGACAACTACAACTTCATAAATATAGCTCCATGTACTCTAAGCACTTATACAATATCTCAACTATACAACTACCATCTATAACCAACCTGAACTATGTTGACATCAATGACAATATTAATGAAAACACCACCAAATTCATCCATACTTGTGACAATCTCCCCCTTTGTCATTGATGGAAACACATGATGTGAAAAATCATCAAAGACAACATACATGATTTTCAAAAGTGACAAATGCACAAGCATAAAATTTTCACATGATTCTCTCTCCCCCTTTGACATCAATGGCAAAGGAAATTCTTGCCATATAAAACTTTGTTCACTCCCCCTTAGGAGTACAACCACATCACATACTGCAACAATTCATTTCTCAACTCCACCTAAGGAGTAGATGTCAATCATCAGTCTAGATTAAAAGAGTTTATGAATCCATTGGACTTGTTAGGATTGGAAAATTTCACATTTTTACTTGCCTCCACTTACTCACCTTTCACATACGATAGAAATTTTCCACACCTTAATTTCAGGATCAATACAAATTATTGAAATTTGTGTGACCAAATCCATATTTTAACCCATGTTCACTAATAATCCCATAAATATGGCCTTTGATATATTAGAATCTCTCTGATCACAGTTGAGAAAACATTTTGAAGAGTAACTGGTCCTTATCCAGAAGATCATGTGTATGTCTTTCTGATCAACAATTCGTAGCCCTTCATTTGAACATTTTTTGTAATATCGGGAAGACATGAATCAAGTTACAATGATTAAGGATCCCAAAGATAACATATGTGCTTAATCGGGAAGACAAGGACTATCGTTTTACTAATGAAAACCTATCGGCAAGAGCAAGGAAATCAGAGAAAATTTTCCAAATCATACTGAGCTAGTAACTCATGTCGATGGAAACTTCATCGGCAAGAAACATATATACTTTTGCCGATGAAGAAAAATAGAAAATATATCAGGGAGACATGTGCAATCAAACTAATTCTCTCAGATCTCTTCAACCATGTGGGTTACGCTGATGAAGGAAATTTTCGGGGAAAGTCTCACCGACTTATCCAAATGAATGAAGTAGTGGAGGAAATACATTAGAGAGACCAAGATCATTTTAAGGGCATTTTTTCTCTCAGTGATAGTACATGTTAGCTCGATGGTAACATGGAATGATCACACTTTGAGGGAAAAACACTGGGTGATGAGTAAAAGGATTTCAAATGGTCTAGACCACCTTGACATCGGGAAAACCTTATGAATTTCTCCCTGAACTAATAAAAGTTGAAAAGTAAGAAGAGGGGTAGTTGTATAACATTAGTAAGAATATTTGATTGTCTTCTCGACTAAGAATGAGAATCAAAGGGACACTTCACAATGAAAGGAGATTTAGTTGTGTCTTGGAGATCGATTATGAATGTATAAACAAAGGTGGCACCAAATAAAACAAATAGATTGGTCTAAGACTAGAAGGGTTTCACCGATGTAATCTTTTTGTATCGCTCTGACATTTTGAAATTTGAAAAGACTGCTGCATTCATTTCTAGTGGTAGACATTAATGGCCACACAGGATGGTTGTTTTGTATTGATTGAGTGTACGAGGGTCATTAGCCTTGCACAATATATTCTCCACTATGGTTGGAACTTGTATGCGGGATGGTTTGTGCCTCGCCTTCTTATGTATTTTAATGATATTTTGTGATTATGCAAGTTGGCTTTGCTCTTTGATTTTATTGGGTTCCTAGTTGTTAGTAGGGGAGTGGCTCTCAATGGGGGTTGATGCTGCACAAAGTGGTGCTAGGGTAACCCATGTGGAAGTTTCATAATTAAGTGATAACCTAAAATGAATTAGGGGGTTGGGTAGTAATCACACTAATCAAGATAAGTGAATTCCTCACAAATGGCTCAAGTGCTCGTTTAGGCTTGAAATGCATTTAGAAGGACTGGAATGGCAAGGTCAACTGCCTTGTCCTCATGAGAGGTATGTTGATTCCGCATAGGGTTGTATGGGTGCGGAAGATCAGTAGAGGCTATTAGAATAACCCAGGATGGGGGCCGAGGCCTAGGAAGATCTGCCAGGGTAACCCATAGAAAACTATGTGATGACACTCCTCCTAGGACAACCTAGTATTCCTTTTGCTTCTTGTCTCCCTTTAAATTTTGTGTGCCTTTGGAAGTGGTGTTATTGTCATGTGATATTATTCTATGCTTGTACATTGGAATCATGTTAGCCTTATGTTATCTTTTGTCTGTTGATTGTTGTGGTGGGACCTTAATGCTATCTCCTAGCACAAGGGGTGGACCTTAGGGTTCCATATGGTTGGGTGGAATGTTCCTTGTACTCCATTGGGTTCCCTCACTTGGTTCATGTTCATGGTGACTACTCCTAGATATGAATACTTTTGCACTTGTTCCGGTTCATGTGGGTTATATTTCTTGTACTTTTGTTGTATCATAAACCTATTGTATCATGTATCTACTTTTGATGTACTCTCCTCACCTATATTTGAGGAGACATTGTTGTTCATGATGTAATGATGTAATATTGTAACTCATTTTTGAACTTTCTCTTGTAAGTAATAAAGTTAATGAAATTGATTTGAATGGCATCTATTGTTGACATGTTATGGTTAGTGATGTTGCTTATGATATGAGGATTTAGAGATATATGTTTTGAATCTGATGATTACTATAGCCATTGAACCTTGAGGGCATCAATTTGGATCGAGGGGTACTCAAGATTTTATATCTTTAGGAGTGACTTCCCAGGATTTAGGTATCTTGAGGAGTCACTTCTAAGGATATGATATCTTGAAGAACTTCCTAGTGCATCAAGATACTTGAATGTGGCTCGAGATGGCAGATGGAAATCTTATTCTGATTTAGATGGCATAGTTTAATTTTATGTATGTTGGATACATTTATTACCTTGTTAATATCTCTTGAAATGTAATTGTATACTCTCTCTTGTAATGCATAATGTAAATGATGATGATTATTGCATGTGTTAGTTAATTAAATGGTCTTTTAAATTTCTTTGGAGATGACATGATATGAATAATTCATATTCTTAGTTGGAATTGTTTAACATAATGAATTATATTTCTTGTTAGTTTGATTTATGGGATTCAAGTAGCGTAATCATGGACTTTAGAGGACTTAGGTTATAAAATGAGTTATTGTTTCATTTGTAAATTTTATTATGTTTATACTTCCAAAAAAAAATTATTCCATTTTTAGGCTTGTTAGTGTGTTGTCCTCTAGGGTTTCATGGCGAGGCATTACAAAAGGAGGATATATATAAATATATAAATATATAAATATATATACATATATTATATATATGTGGTCTAAAATCATAGAAGCTAAACGAGACAAATACAATTGAAATATAATCTAATCTAAATCAAACACAACTAATCTAGATCTATTCCTAAACTCATGAAATGACTTTCTAAGCTATTGAAAACACAATTGAAATCCTACAATTATCACAATGAAATTTATAGCAAAAGAGAAGTTACCATCCCATGTCAGAGTGTGTTCGCATGATGTCATATTGTTCATATCACTACGAAGCCTCCATTGTTGTGTGCGAGAAGCTTTTGATGCATTGCCTGTTGGTTGATCAAAGAAATATTGAAGCTCTATCAATGGTGATTAGGAATATTGGCAGTACTTCATTCTACAAATGAGTTGATTCTTTGATCCTTTTTTGTGAGGAAAGAGGTTTGTTATATATAAATTGTGATTTGAAATGGACGATCAGGATTAAACAATGTTGAATTGAGATCGAGGGTTGAAAGTTGTTGAGAGGATTTAGACAATTTGTGTGATTCAAGAAATAGATTGAATAATATGTGGGATTGAGGAATAGATTGATCAGTCGAGAATAGATTGAGAAATCAAGGGATCGTAATTTACTCAATTAGAAAAAGGTTGAAAATGATTAATTAATTGATTTATTTAATTAATTCACTTTGGATTTGAACGTACAAATCAAGTTTGACTTTTGCAAACACAGTTTCATTAGTTTGATTTGATTTTTTATAATGTTTTGAATAGTTTATTCAAATTTTGAGGGAAAGTGAGTTGATTAAATTATTATGATTTAATAATTTAATCAACTTAGCGGAATAAAGTGATTTAGTGACATAATTAAATAATTGGTGTTATTTAACTAATCAAGATGAAAGAACATTGGATTAGGACTTTATTCAATAAATGTAATTAATTTAATGGTAAAAAATGATGAAACATGAATTAATTAAATAATGTCGTATTATTCAATAAATCACATAAATAGGGTTTTTAGGACTTTATTAAATAAATAGAATTTATTTAATTATTCAAAATAATGAAAAAGGTGAATTAATTAAATAATGTTGTATTATTAATTAATAGAGGAAATTAGGGTTTTTGACGATTTTGATATGAAATGCAGTGATATTTGATAATAATGATGTCGATGATGTGAAAATGTTGTTTAGGGTGTGTGATAAGTGTTAGGTCAATTTTACATTATATATATATATATATATATATATATATATATATATATATATATATATATATATATGATTAAAAGCCATTAGTGATAATCATAAAAGCATAATATATAGTGCTATTGTTATTGCTAATATTTGTGAAGCGCTTAAGAGAATAAAGGAAAATATGATATTATGGTGCAACCTTTAAAGCATTATGACCAGCACATAAAGTAGTATTAAGACCAATTTAAACAAGTTTAAAGGCATGTTTGAGTTTGCAAACTATTGTGCATATGTTTCAAAGAGAAGTTAATACAATTTGAAGCATAAAATAATGTCTACCCACACTATAAATAGGGGGTGCCAACTTATGAATGTGGCACCATTTTGGAAGTGATTGGGATGTAAAAGAAGTCTGAAAAAATGCGCATGAGTTTGGAAATAGCCTTGAGACTTAGTCAAGAATAAACTTGGCAGCATTATGTGAAGGAATTCGAATTAGGAAACTTGTTTTGAGCTTATTGTCTCTTATAACAAGTCGAATCAACCATTTAAATGGTGAGTAATGTTATGTGTTGCAAACCTATGAGTTAGGTTTGCGAGTCATTGCATGAGGTTAGAAAGGTGACATAAATATTAACTTGTTTGTAGCCTTTAGTTGCTCATAATTTCATATCAATAGAGGTGCTCATTCTACCAATTGTTACACTTATCATTCTATTTTCCTTGTGTTATTCTGCTGTAATTTCTATGCTAAGTGAGTTGAGATTTTTTGAGTAGAGAGTTGTTTGTTATTTTACATTAGTTTTGTTGAGAGATTTAGAGAGAAACTAGTAGAGGAATTTGGGTTGTTCATAGTGGAATTTGCAAGAGATATTGAGCCATTAAGCTAGGAGGGAAGATTATTTAGTTTAAGCTTTAAACAAGCATGCTGATTTCTACTCCTTTGTTATTATGTTGGAAAGACTGTTTATTATGTTTCAATGTTGGAAAGATTGTATTTTACGTATGTTTTGATTCTTGCAAGTCTTGTGAAAGTTATTTGATTGTTTCTTGTATTAGGAAACCTTTCTTTAGGGTTTATACATATATAAATAGCTATACTATATTGGGTTTTTATAGTATTGTATACTTTTTATATTATACATAGCATATCGGTACTATACATAGTATGACAACACTCTAGGTGCATAGCATAATATAGAGTTGTATAGTAATTCTTATAGAAATTTCAATTAGATATAAGTTAATGGGAAGGTTATTCCTGGGGTTAGGATAATCCATGAGAAAGGGGATAACCTTAGAATAGAATACTAATGGTCAATACAAATTGAGAAATTAAATGTGGTGAATAGATGACTTCACTCGAAGTTATTGGGTGATGGATATTTGACTGAAGTGGTGTAGGTAGCCACTGTCTACACTATCAATTAATTATGTAGTTTCATTTACGTTCTAGGCTGAGGTAATCATATATGAGGTAGTAGACATTATGTTAGCTCTAGATATGTAGGATGTTGGAAGTAAGGGGAAGACTATTGGAAGTTTATCATTATTGATGTTGTTTGGCAACATGAGCATGAGGTGCATATATTGTATGATCCAGTGTTGTAATTGACGTGAATATTGTTATGATCATTCTAGCATGGATTGGAGGCATTCTTGAAGAAATTTAGATGGAACAAGTTGATCCAAAAAATATGGTTATACAAGGTTTTGGCTAAGTATTCCTTCTGATAGTATTGTGGTTTAGTGTGTCGGTTCCTGGGTTCTCACTCCACTGCTAGTGGAGATATCACTCTATGATTCTAAATATAGTTTTGAGTTCATTAGGTGCATCCAAATTCAAGATTTCATAACATTTTTTGAATTATTCCAAAATATATGAATGACAGAGTTCAACTCTGTATATTGCAGTTGTTCCTTGTATAGCATATCAGTGTGGGAGATTTCACATTTCTTCGAAGATAATTATTTTATTCTGCGATGATGAGGATAAGCTATTAGATGTTGGATGAGTGGGAATTCAAAGAGAAATTGAATTTTGAAGTCACACATATGATGAATTGTATGTACAATGAAGGTTGTGTGTTTAGGTCTCATTTTTGGATCGACCTAATACATTTGATGTTTTATGGAGGACAAGAAAGTAACTTTATCTTATATGGGATCTATATTAGGTCCATCTCGACCTATCTTAAGGTGGATCAAATTTTTAATTATGGCATGAGATGTGGATAAAATTTATTGAGGATGACCCACGGATAGGGGCATTTTCCCAGGGAGATTCCACACCATTCTATATGTGATACCCACATCTATAGCTATTAACTCTTAAGGGGTGGGGAACTGTGGGGAGGGGGGATATGCTCAAATTTTGTGTGTTACTTCTAATTAGGCTGACCTAATTGAAGTCACACTTGATATGGATATATATAGGAGATTAACTTTAGAGTTTTGGATGATGAAGTGATAGAGAAATTATATTGTATGAGAGTAATGAGAGACATCTGGCATGTATGGTGCTTCACCTACATGTGTGTGATGCGAATATAATCAAAGTTGAGAAAATTGAGAGAAGAACAGAGTATTATTTCAGATCTATGTGAAGATTATTTTGTACCTCATTGGAACTATAATCCAACATATGATAGTTTCTATTGTAGAAGTTTAAATAGGTTGTGTATCCGCCCATTCCTTCTTTCCCATTCTCTATGAGCAGTGTGTTCGAATAGAGTATTGTTTCAGACCTATGTGAAGATTATTTTGTACCTCATTGGAACTATAATCCAACATATGATAGTTTCTATTGTAGCAGTTTAAATAGGTTGTGTATCCACCCATTCTTTCTTCTTTCTCATTCTCTATGAGCAGTGTGTTCACTAGATAGTGAGTCCACTTGGCAGTGAGACTTTTTTAATATACTATATTCGAATATAATATATGTTGGAAAGAGACACTACACATGTCATTTGGTGTTTTCATCAATGGCAACCCTAGTCAGTGATTCGATCCACACTTCAGTAATTGCTCATATCGAAAGTCATATTGAAGTTTTGTGATTAACTATCAAGTTAGAACAGAGCATCCGACAGAGTTGTGTTTTTTGATTCATATGCAATTCTTTGCTATCATTTTTTATTGTGGATCTCAGGGAAGGTTTTTCAATGTATGATCTATGTTATCCTTGAATCATAGAGCCTCGTATTGATTTGTGTGGAAGTTAGAAGATCAGGTTGATTTATTTTTTGTTTAACAGTTCAAGAAGGCCGACTAAGTGAATATAGCATGTTGGGGATCTTCGTGGGGAAATTGTTAAAGGGTTTTGTGCTCAAGACATGTTGTTTCGGGTCCTCACTATGTTATGGCCGACTTTGGCTGGTGCGCATTTAAAATTATCTATAGATTGAGCCAACGGTTTGTAAATATTTTATGTTTTATTGAAGTTGACTTGTGGTTGATTAAATATTTAGTTGTGGATAATATAAGCAATCATTTATATCATTTGGATGTATGTACGAAGTGTGTTGACATGTGTTGTGAAAATCAGAAGGATTGTAGAGCGTTTATGCATAGTTTCACTTGTGCATAAAAGGATTTCTTATGCGAATTAAAGCAGACAAAACAAAAGAGTAGAATCAGACAAAAGGACAAGAATGCGATTGATGTTCTTAACTGGAACTGTAATCAGGCATTAGCAGATGCTATTTTTTCAGTTGAAAATATCTAAGATGGATTTAATCTGAATATTTTTTAAGATAGTGAGTCTTCATTTCTGAGCAGTGAGCTCTAGGCAGTGTGCCTGAATGCATGTGCATTCCCATTTGTAAACACTTATATTTAAGTATACTCTTATTGTGGATTGACCTTCCACCGTGGTTTTTCCCCGAATAGGGTTTCCACGTAAAAATCCTTGTGTTATGGTGTTATGGTTGATTGCTTTGTGTTCTTGCATATTCTTTTGGTTCAATATTGTAAGTGGTTTAAAGATAAGATTAATAAATTTCTGATTCACCCACCCCCCCCTCAGTGTTCCTTGATTCCAACAATTGGTATCGGAGCTTAGTTCCTTGGAAGAAGTTTAAAATCTTGGGGAAGATTTGAGAAAGTGATTCAATGGATTCAAGTAATATTCAACAACAACTTTTGGTGGCACTAGATGATCTTGATCAGTCCAAATTTGAAGTCCAGGAATTCCAGGCAAGCCTCATGAATGTTGAGAAATTCATTCAATCATTGAAAGATAAAATCAATGATTCAAGGGAAAAGCGAAAGGAACTCTATGATTAGATCAAGTAGAAAGACAATAAAAGCATGGAGGATGAACACTTGAGTCAAGGCTTGAAGGAAAAGACAAAATAATGTGAAAAGCTCACCAGAGATAATGTTGTCCTGAAGCATGAGATGAAATCTATTATGATAGGATGACCAAGGAGATTGAAGACAAAAAGAAGAGTGAATAGAATATTGCTCAGTCATTGAAAGAGAAATCTAAAGAATGCAGTCGAATCAGTGATGGATTCATTCAGTTGGTGCTTGAATTCCATCAATCCAG